>VNKC01003530.1:86445-196427 GCA_008042775.1 Drosophila pectinifera
CCCCCCCCCCCCCCCCCCCCCCCCCCTTCCAAGGGGAGGGGGGGATTGAAATCTATAAAAGATTATTTTCGTAGTTTCTTTTGCCAGTTGATTTGTTTACAACTTATTTTCTTTTTGGCTCAGTTTCGGTTTCTGCCGACCGAATCGCAGCGAAATGAGACGAAGCAAGGCAAGTTATCTCAAAGCTATAAAAAAAAGTAAAATCCAATGAAAATAGAAATAGAAATGGAAAACAAAACAAAGGAAAATGCGTCAATCGGGGCAAATGATTGTTATTTTCTACTTTTCGGCCTGCTTGTTTTTGGGCGAAAGGTGTGCCAGCTACACGGATGATTGATGGCCTGATTGATTGGTAATTAACGAAGGTGCTAACACTTGCAGCAGGTTAATGCCCCTCTTCACTGTTCCCCTTGGCACACAAAATGATAAAGAACAGAAATGACTTGCTTTTAATTGCATAAAATATTAAAAATTATACATAAATATAGTGCTTATTAAGGCAGACAAACTAAAATGGTCTAGACATCCACAACGTATTAAAAACAAAGCCAGTTAAAATGTAAATAAACGAATATTTGAATATATGAAAAGTCTTTTAATAGATCTTCTGTCAATAGGTCTGTCTGAGGTTCTAGAAGACCAGTTTCCGCATTATCATATTATCAAATATGGTATCCAAAATATACCAGCTACTTCCTCTCTATGACACGTGTCTTTTATAGCAGACTAAGTATATACTTAGATGGCCTAAAATACTTCTAATCTTAGTCATAAACAGCTGACTTGGCGCTAGTAGGTACCTTTGGTCACAGTTTAAGTTGTTTATTTGCCTTTCTGCCAATGCAAAATGCAAAGCGAATTGAAAGTGCAAAAAACAGAAGGAGAAATGGCACGGGGAAAATCGGACGGAGGACGGAGGTTGACAGACCCTAAGTAGACCCATTAGACACATCGAGTGTCGGACCGCCCGCTTAATTAATGCCGGGCAATCAATTCACACTGCACAACACACTGCTGCCACCAAGAACAACAAATTAATTATGCAGCAATGTGCAAAATGCGAACAAAAATATTACACACATTGAGCTCTAAAGTTGTTTGCTTAATGGGAATCGTTCTGGTTGCATAAGCCGCCCGAGAGGAGGGACCTGCATTGCCAGACACTCTGATATGAATTTCAATTGTTTCAGCCGGCGGCAGACAGGCGGAAAAATAAAAAATCATACAAAATATAACTAAAATAGAAGCCCAGGCAACTCAAGTGCGCCACAGCTTTAACAGGCCTCGTTATTAGCTATACACAGCATAGCCGAATGGCCATAGCCCATATTGCACTCTTACTTCCCGTCTCGTCTGTGATTGCAAGAACATAACTCTCGGCCTTATGGCCAACTTTATGGCCACATTATGCGATGCCGTGGACCATTAAACGCTTTTAATAGCATACAAATCTGCTGAGGTGGTTTTTAAAGTAAACAAAACCATTACCCGGGTCACTTGGGTCTATATTTAGCTATTTTACTCAATAAACAGCATTAAAAGATTTACTTTTCATATAAGAAAATCTATAAGGATTGTCTTTAAATAGAATACGTGTCAAATTATACATAAACTATTTAAGGACAAGCCTATGTTACTTATATTTGAAATATCTGAAATTATACCTTAACTAACACTTAGTCAGAAAAACAAATTAGAACTTAGAATTAAAATGAGCCCAGCTAGCATGAAAGAAATTATCAAAAAATGCTAAAATTGTTTTAAAATTCTAGCAATATTATATTTGTTTAAAATAAGCAATAAGTCTTATATATTATGAAGATTTATGTATATTTTCGAAGTCCAAAGGATCAATAACTAACAACATGCTACCAAAACAATTACATATTCTGCCTTTAAATAGTTTAAACTCCTTTTATTAAATAATAAGGAATAGATTATTCTTCAAATGTTGCCAATAAATATACATTTAATGTAGACAATGTTTTTAGACATTTTTAGACATCTATTTCATATCCCCTGTGCATATTAAGGATCGAACACGGACTCTTGCTGACAGCTTGACAACGAATTCGACAGTTGGCACGACTGCAGCTGATTCCCCCTAGATTGCATATATTATTTAAACGTCGGGCTTCAATTAAAACGCTTTATATTGATTTCCGATATGCGAGCAGCGTGCGGTTACGTGCTCCTCGGCGCGTTTCCTCCGGCGAATCTGCTCGCCGTCTTTCCCCAGAGCCTTCAGAAGCTTAGCCAGCCAGAGCGCGCCATGTTTTATTTATTATTTTGTTTTTTTAGCGCGTGTTTTGTACTTTTTGGGGCAGAAGAGGCGATTACAATTAATCAAATGTGCGCGGGCCTGGCCATAAAGCAAACGGTCATACGTCAAAGTCGGTTACTTAATTAGCCGAACGGCGGCGCTGCCACCGGGCACTAGGTGGCGCCACAGCATAATTAGCGGGACGGGGGCACAGCGCAGACATTTAATTTCAATTAAGCCAGAAGAGAAGTCGATAATTCGAACAGAGCAGCGGCTGCGGCGGCGACGGCGGCAGGCCAGGCAGTTACGTTAATTAAGCAACCCAAGCGAATTGCCTTCAATTGTTGAATTGTCATTGCAGCCTGAAAGTCACTAAGAAGAGTCGTTGACACTTGGCAAATGGCGCAAACGGCGCGAGATGCGCGCAATGCAACTTCTTACAAAATGAGCCACCACCAGAGTGTGTGTGTTGTGTAAATCTATAGGGAAACACAAGGCAAAGCGAATTCCCTTTCTTGTCTTTATCCTGGATGGGCCTGGGAGGGAGTTACGGAGCTATGGAGCTACGGAGCTTCGAAGTTGGCCTGCCCACTCAACGTTTTACAACCCAAACTGCTGATAATGTCAGGCGGTCGGGGCCAAGCGAACGCAGTCAACAAGAAAAACACCCACTTTAAGCTTAGCCAGCCGGGCCATAAAGTCTGTAAATAACGCTAAAAAATCAAGAATGAATGATGGATGGCGATCAGCGGTGATCGATTACCCAGTTACCCTGGTATTTTGACTTGCTTTCCTGTAACCAACCAAAAAATACAGCCCTTTGTTAATTATATGGCAAGAAACTTGAGAGATGGCTGTTTAAAACAGTTTTGAGTTTACCCTAAAGCAGGGTTGGGCAGTGGAGTTTAAGATGGGAGCCAGGAGGGAGATAGAAGATAGGCAAGCAAAGAAAATGAAAATTATAATTATATATATTATTATATATTATATTATATAAATAAATATAATAAAAGTAAATATAAATATAAAGAAATATAAATTATAATATATAATAATATATAATGGGTAGTTCATTTTATTTTCTCGCTTATTTTCTAAAGATAAATCAGGAGAAAAAATTAACATTTATTAATTAATTTATTTCAACTTATATTATTTATTAAGATAAGACCCAAGATAATGCTAATGAATAATAATGAAATAATTTATTTATTTCAACTTATATTATTCATTAATAATGAAATAATTTATTTATTTCAACTTATATTATTCATTAAGATAAGACCCAAGATAATGCTAATATTTATTAACTCAAACCGCAATCACTTCCCTTGTTCTTACCATGGCCTCAATCAAGATGGAGTAAATGTTGTTATATTCTGCAGATAAAGTCATAAATCTAAAATTAAAAATCGTAAACAGGCCTTTCTCAGATTGTGCCAAGTTTACTCCCTCTTTTTTGGCACAATCTAAGCTGGTTATCAATCGACCTCTTCCTTGATAACTCATACCCCTAAACAATGGAAACCTTCCATCTACAGGGTATCGACGGAACAAATTAGCGGCCAGAAAAACAAGAAAACAGCCCAGACCCACAGACTCTTGTGGCTACGAAAACAGCCATAAAACTGCACTTTAAACCGATCAAATAAGCCTGAGCCCATAAATATGTTTATGCGTTTGGCTGGGAACAACAATAACAACGCAGCACAAAAAACATGCCAAAACACTTGACAAGAATGCAATTGCATTGTCATTTGTTGCTATTTACTGGGCTTGTCTTATGTTTTTCTGGGGTTTATATTCGCCCCATTCATATAATTTTTGTCGCCAGGCAGCGCCTGAGGCTGATTAGATATTACCGCAGCGCGGCGAGTGTAAACAAGTTTGGAATTTGCATTGAAAACAATATTTTTATATTTTCGAGTGGGTGAGACCAATCGACCGACAGACCGACAACTTGTTATTGTTATTATCCAAAATGGAAACGAAAACAAAAATTGCGAAGAGAAGACGGCCGAATGCAGCTGCAGTTTTTAAAATGCCGGAAACTGGCTAAGTTTAAACAATATATTTGTATAAATAGCCAGGCAGCCATATATTTTAATCAAATAATATTTTATTATAAAAAAAAGCAGCTTGAGAATTAGCATTTCTTGAATTTCTTGCCTATCTCGGTCAATATTTGCATTCAAATCAAATTGTTTACTGTTTTTCTGCAAATTTCTAAGCAAAACAAAGCTGACTCCTAATGGGATATGCATTCTGTGACATGATCTCATAATTATCTTCACCTAAAGAGGATCATGGCTTTGAGTATACGGCTGGTGCAGTCCAAGAGGAGCCCATGCTTGGGGGCAACATTGTCATTTGATTTCTGTTGACGTTTGCATTTCGTACGTTAATTCAATTTAATTCCCTGTATCGCCCCCCCCACGTCCTCACACCCGCGCCCGGCTCATTGTCGCCCGTCGTCCGGGTTATATGAATATTATTGCTTGAATTGTGCTGGACGCAAGTGTCAAATTTAGCCGAGCACGTCTATAAAAGTGCTCTTCGCTCCTGTGTCAGTCAACGAACACGTGCTGTTTGGATCGAAAACATGCCGGAATTATAGTGAATAAAATGCGGGAATGTTGGGGGAATTTATCCATTTAATTTTGAGGGGGCGGTGGGAATAATTTTTTGTATAGTATGCGGTGTGTGTGATAACCTTTATGGTGCCATGATCTCTTTTATTTCTGTCTGGTGCTAGGTTTTTTCCTAATGTCTGCAGTATCTATTCCCATCGATTGTTTGATATCGGCGCTTGTTGTTTACCCATCTCCTGGCTGGCTGTGTTGTGTCACCATGACGTACTGAATAATTCAAGTAGTCTGCATTGATTTCTCCATGTTTTTCTGCCTTTTTTGGGGGCCCCAACAGCATTCTGCCATTGCACTAATTGTTTGCTGTTTTCGGTGTTCATCATGGCTCTCTTGTTTTCCGATAAGTCTCCCATCGGGTGCAGCACTCGAGGCGAACATAATTGACAAATTTGCACTTGAACTACTGTGTGCGCGGCGTTGTCTGTCTGTCTGTCCGTCTGGCTGGCTGGCTGGCTGAATAAATATCGAAGAAGAAAGGGTTAACCCAGCGATAATGGTGGGGATATTGGTAATCCACTTTATCAGCCATTGACCAGGCTGTGTGGGGAAACTCTTATCTAAACTGGTTGACTGCAGTTAATCCAACCATAAAAAGGTAAAGGGGTACTCCACTGGGAAAGGTCTTAAAACATATTGCAAGTTAAGGGATATTCATTAATAATTAGTAGAAATGATGAATTGAAGATTGTTTATTCTACGGCAGTAGTACCCTTTCTAAATCATATATTCAACAGACACCTAATCCTCTACATTTTCTCTACCTTTACAGGCCCATGGACCCATTCCAGACCTCACCGTGGCCGTGATCAACCAGCGGGAGCTGCTTTACGGCCTTACCTTGGACGCCGCTGGCCAGAGCTGGCAGCTGAGCCTGTGCATCAACTGCAAGGAGGTGTTGTGCGCCAAGCGACTGACGGCCGGTGCCGGGGCCACGCCCACCCTCTACCTCATCAACCTCAGGCTGCTGAGCAGCAGCGAGGAACTGGCACAGCGCAGGTCCAACAAGTCATACTCGGAGACCTTCGAGCTGCTGATCATGGATCATGCCGGCGACAAGGACTCGTTGCCAGCGGGACCCACCAGTGGCATAGCTGCCTCCGCTTCCAACCTGAGCATTGGCTCGCTGGCTGCCAACTCTATGGACGCCCGGGTGCAGAGATTGCGGATGATCCAGGCCTATCAGCAGGCCCGCGTGCAGGAGGAGATTATGGAGACGAACGGGCGGATCGAGCGATTTGCCAACAATCAGTTCCAGCTGCTGAACAGCTTCCGGGAGAAGTCGGACCAGGACTTGGCGCTGCTGCTGCGGTTGATCCGTGCGCAGCCCGAGCAGGCCCTGGAGCTGCTGGACCGTGCCATGCCCCCCGCCCTGGAAGTGGCGAGCAATCAGCCGCAGAGCGCCACTGCCCGGCGCAGGAACACCATTAGCAGCCGGCGGGAGCTGAATGGACCCACCACGCCCACCACCACGCTGAATCATCCACCCAGCTTCCTCACGCTGAACCAGCAGCCGCAACAGCAGCTGCAGGCCCAGCAGCAGCAGCAGCAGCCACTGTCTGGTGCCTCCTCTGTTGCCAGGAAGATGTCACACTTTGACACACCGCCCGCCACCCCAGAAGCCACGCCCATGAGCGTGGGCAACAGTCCCACCTTCCGGCAGCAATCGTCTGGCGGTCCTGGTGGTCCACCCACCCAAATGCAGGCCACCAATGGCGTGGCTCCGTCACAGGCCTCTGCCGACGATGCGGATGACTGTCTGTTCGATCTGGAGGATGTGGATGCACCGGCGGTGCAGTCTGTGCCGGTGCCTAGCTATCAGCGCAGCCTGAGCTATCAGCCGGAGCCGTACCATCCTCAGCAACATAATCCGTTCCAGCAGCTGGAGCAGGAGAACAGCATGGGAAATGTGCTGGACGAGGAGGGAGCCGATGAAGCTGAAGGTGCGTACTGATAATCTTTTAAACACTAGCATATTCTAATGTTTACAATCTCCTGTTGTTTACAGATGCTCTCGACCTGGACAGTTCCATCTCCATACCGGTGCGAGGTGGTCGTCCCACGCAGGCGCAGCTGATGAACTTCGCCCGGAGCCTGCCCATCGAGATAGCCAACACCACGCTGGCCGAGCGAGCTGCTGTGGCCAACAACAACAATTTTGTGATGGGATGCGAGGAGGTGAGATTAACAGAGATTAGAGTGTCTAAAGAATTATAATTACTAACGATCGACTTGTTGCTACAGGGAATGGACAACATCGACATAGCGGCCAGCATCCAGGCGTTGAAAAAGAGCGTCCATGGCGAGGCTGTGTTCGGAGATCTGCCCCGTCCCCGGCTGCGATCCCAGATCGAGGGCTAGCGGCGCTGGCGGGGGTTTTAGGAGTCACCACTACGTACACATATATATATATATACATATATCAGCTCGTAATCTGCATACTTTGTTAGCGTGTAGCCCAGCCGCCTTGATTGATTGTTTGTTTTCGCTACCTAAACTAAATTAGTTGCTCAACGAAACAAGGACCCACACGAAGCGCCTTCCACAGACACACAGACATAAACAGACCCACATGTCTTTCATCTAACAACACACACATGAAACCACATACGCACCACCTACCAACTACCAAGTACCAACTAAGCAGACAGTTTGCAATTTCTTTAATAATATTATCGCCTATAAGTTTTTCTTTCATTTTTTCGGATGATCTTCGATTGGAAATGTGTATTTTCTTCGTACGACGAGTGTAGTACGGCTGTCGTTGGCTGTTGCACATTGAGTTAACTAACTGATACTGATACTGATGATGTTGTTAGTTTATACAATGAATAATCTAGTATACATATACATACATTATATATATATATATTATACAAAAAACCATAAAGAATGCCATCAGCTCTAGCTGTGACGCAAAGCAAGACGCACCACAAAAGCGTCCCATCTAATGTTGTTAATTGTTTTTGTTAAACTTTTGGGCAATGGCTTCGAATTCCTTGATCTTCGATCTGTTTATATTTCAGATTTATATGTCCGATGTAAACTCGAGGTAAATCTGGATTTATTTGGCACTTTAATCCCTTATTTAACCCCCCGCCGATAGGCATTAAAACAACTTACAGCTTACTTAACAAAATACTTTGTTGTGGCTTCGATTGAATTACAAAAAACTAGAATTACAACTGAGAAACTCGCGTAACATAAATTACAATTAGAAATATCAACTAAAACTTTACATCTTTGACACGACAGACATGCCCTCCTGTCTAGAAAATGCCAGACAGTCGTTCGATCTCCAGCAGATCGCCCAGGATCTCCTCCGTCCGTGTGCCTATCTTCTTGGCCACCTCATTGCGTTCCGAATTGGAGAGCAGGCGATATGACCAAATCAGATCGCCGTCGATGACGCAGCGTGACGGATTGATGCCCTGCTTCTTAAAGGACTTCAAAGTACGATACTCCTTGGGATTGAGGCCGCATAGGTGATCCTGGTAGGAGAGCAGGACATTCTGCAACATAAGGAATCGCCTGTACACCTTCTCGGGCAGCGGCAGGCAGTATCCCAGAGCTCCGTCCAGAGTTCCATAGACCACAAAGTGCTTGTTTTCGTACAGGAAGGGTTGGCGCTGATGCAGACCCCTCTGATGGCACTGCACCCGGAACATGGTGTTCACCACCTGACCCAGATGATAGTCCGCCTTGCGCAGGAGCTTCTGTCCGCCCAGCGATTCCCTGGCCTCCGGCTGGTACATGTAGACAATTAAATTGCCCTCCGCATCGGTCACCAGGAAGCCCAGATTGGAATTGTCCACCATGAACTCAATGCCATAGACCTCGAGGGGATTGAAGTCCCGCGAGGCCAGTGATAAGGTTCGATACTCCTCCTGGAAGCGCAGCAAGCTGATGGACTTATAGACATCGGCTATAAATATGAGCGACTTCACCGTGATGATCTGATGCACATAGATGTTCGTATCGATGAAGGCCACGCCGATGAGATCTCCATCGCGCAACTGCCAGATGTAGATCTTCTGACCGAGGCCAGTGACGAGGAAGCCCAAGACATCCGAGATGGCAGACACCGGGCCCTTTTGCTCCTTCTTAAAGACCTCCTTTAGCTTGAATTTGGTCATAGGTTTGCCAGGTTCCGGGACCACCTCAATGATGTCGTAGATGTGAATATTTCCTCTGCTGGTTATGTCCTCGCTGTAGTTGAAGTTAGTTCCTATGCACAGGTACTCCTTGAGACCCGATCTCGTGCCCTCGTAGGACAGCTTGACGATCTTGAACGCTGTTACGTGCTCCCAGGGCTCGAATTGGATGGACGCATCTGGCACAATTTCCCAGGTTTCCGGTGAGATTAGCACCATCTCAAACTGTGAGCCAATGGGGTAGATGAACCGCTCTCCGCGACTCTCCTCGGACAACTCCTTGTCCTCGCCATTAAACCGGTAGTACTTGGTCATGGGCTCCTCCGTCTGGGTGATCAAGCAGTAGACACGGTTCTCGCGATGATAAACCAACTGCCTGGGCGTACATCTTAGGGGAACCTTTCGCACCGGCCAGGCGGAGTCGTAGCTGAGATAGCTGGGCAGCACGGAGATCTTCAGCTCATAGGTGGTGTCGAAGTACAAGAATCCGTTGGGTATATTCACATTGTTAAAAGCGGCAAAGCTGCGCACATCGCCATTTCCCAGCAGCCGATGGATGCGAAGTTCTCCTCGAGAGGTGAGGAAAACAAAGCAGGGATTCACTCCACACACCATAATGCCCGACAGTCCGCCTACATTGGCGAAGGGGCGCAATTTTTGGACATATTTCGGTTGCATTTGGTAGGATTCCATCTCCTCGCGCTCATCGTTTTCATCCAGTTCAATATGCGAGGGCTGGTGGTCCAGCAGATTCAGTTGCTCCAGCTTCCTGAAGCGTATTTTGAGATGTCCCTTTGGGTACCTAAACACCTGATAGATAAGCAGCTCCACTCGGGTTCTCACAAGCAGCAACGGCCTCTCTCCATTCAGGCCCAAGCCATTGATACTCAATTCCAGCGGCAGTGGAGAGTTGGCGTGTTGGGGCATGCAAGCTTGGACAATGCCCGCCTTGGAGTTCTCCTGCGTGGTCAGCGAAATGGGCACAAATTCCATGGCATCCGTTAGAACCATTGCTCCGTTGCCCACATCATTCACCAGATACACCAGCTTCATGTCCGGCATGGAGTAGATCTCCAAGGTGCCACTCTGGCGGGCCACCACCAACCAATAGCTGGGCTTCGCTTGCACCAGAAGTCGTCGCCACCAGTCCGAGTTCTTTTGCTTGGACTGCTTCGCCAAGTCCGCCATGCTGTTCATCTTGAAGGCATTTCCTGCGTCGCCGTACAGCAGATCCTCCTCGTCCTCCACCTTCATATTGGGTTCCGCCTTCATGTAGCCGCCAAAAGTGTTGCCAAATGCACTGTTTGAGCTCCCTGTGAGATTGATATCATCCGCTTTGACAGTAAACAATCCCGAAAGATCCTTATATGCAGAGATGGCCACCACGGCGGGGGAACTGCTGATGGTGTGCTTGTTGATGGCCAATCGGGGAGTACCACGTGTTTCTCGAAGTGCTAGCGTTATGACTTGGCCATTGAGCACTCGTAGGCAAACATAGGGATCTGCTATGGAAACCTGGACCACTGGCGAGCCCACATCAATGGGCACGTTCTGAATCAGGCGAGTTCCCTGCAGTAATCTAACATGGCGAGTGGTGACCTGAATGGAAACATAGGAAAATACATTCATTAGATTTGTGGAATGGATCCAACTAAATGCAAGACTCACCTGAACTATGAACCGTTGCTGGCCAAGATTGCCCACGTAAATCGTTGGCTGATTCACAGTGAAACCCGTATTCTCAATTTCATTGATTTCCTGTCCTGTTTGGAGCACCAATGTTGAATTCCTTTGCGAGAGCAGCATGAAATCGTGCTGATCGTGACGCGAAGTCTTCTTGGTGGCATCATCAAACACGGTCCACACATCCAAGCAGCCATCCAACTCAAAGCTCGTGATGATTTGCGGATTAATGCAGTTTACAAACACTGATAGAGCTCCATTTTTGCTGTGACCCGTGGCGGCGACCAATTCGATTTTCAGATCCTGCAGAGATTCCGCATGTGGCCGCAGCGTGGTTCCGTCCTCTTCAAATTCTACTCTCTCGCCGGCACACATGTAGTTAATCGGAGCTACGTTGATGAGACTGTCACACACTTCGAAAATGAATTTTCGCAGCTGGTGAACCGAAGCCTTGGCTCCAGAACCGTACACCTAAAAAAAACATTAATATGATTATAAAGTTGTTTTACAGTTGTAAAAGCCTTCAAGTTACCTCCAATTCCTCATCCTCAATGCGTCGTGACTTTGCTTGGGTGGGAACCATCTCCATATCATCCACATCGTACACCTCCTCTATATCCTGATCCTCGTCCTGCTGTCGCTGCTGCTGCTGCTGCTGCTCTGCCTGTTGCTCGACATCGTCCAGCGTAATTACCGTGCTCTGATCCTCCTCCGTGAAGTGCAACAGCAAGGAGTTACCCAGCCGGGAGCCCAGAAAGATGTACTCCGAGTGCAGGACGCAGATGCAGCTGGTAAGAACACTGGCGGCAGCCTTATGGAAATGAAAGTTCCTCACCGTCCTCATCGAATCCACGCAGAGTGTGAGAACGTAGAGATCGCCAGTGCGGAGGGAGATCACCAGCTTGTCTACATCGATGAAGGCAAAGTTGGCGCAGTCCAAACTGATGCGTACTCCATCCTGAGGTTTCAGAGGAAAGCTGGTGCTGTTGTCCGCCGAACTGTTCAAGCTGACGCCGTAGGGGGGAACACTTTGGTTAAGGTAGATCACGGCATTCACGGTCATAACCAAGCAACCACCAATGGGCTTTTGGATGGGATAAACCTGGAGCGAAGAGATAGTTCGCACCTTAGTTTTCCGTTTTAACCTTCAAGAAAAGCACATTCATACCTGCAGACAGTCGAACGGCAGACTGTTGACTGTCCAAATAATGGGATGCACTCTCTGCTGGATATTCAGGGAAATAGCCACCAGAACGCAGGTATCCGAACGCACCTTGATCCTGCCCGCACAGGTTCGCACCGGCTCGTAGAGGATCAGCAGTGTGGGCTCGTAGTAACCGTGCAGGAACTGAATGTCCAGCACATTGTCGATCTTCTCGTCCAGATCGCGCAGCGCTATCAGATAGGAGGCCATAATGGGCGTCCTGCTGACCAAGGCCGTGGGCGCCTTCTTGATGGGCTTCACATCCGCCAACTCGATCTCGTCCAGGCTGTTGTCCTTGCGAAAGGGCAGCACCACCAGCCGCTTGCCGTAGACCAGCATTACGGCACACCTTGCATCCGGATCCACGCGCACCACCGGCACAAAGTACCGACCGGTCCAGCCGCCACGGATGTCCTCCTCCTCGAAGTAATGCAGGGAGAGAGTCTTTAGGGCAAATGTGTCCGGATCGTGCTGCAGCACCGAGAGCTTGGCGTCCTTGAAACTGATGAGCAGGGCATCCCGCATGGCGCCCGCCAGCGAGACGCACTGCAGCGACATTACGTTGCCGTACAGCGAGTAGGTGGCCAGACACTCCAGCCGCATCTTGGGCGCCACTCGCATCTCACTCGGATTCAGCTTCAGCCGCTGGCCCGCCTCCACGTTGGGCGCTACGCGGTACACCTTCAGCACATTAGCGCCCGCCACCACCAGGTTCTCTTCCAAGTTGTTGAAGAAGCGGCACGCTATCGAGAACTCCAGCGCCGTGGCGGCGTGCGTCTGCTTGGACATGGAAAACATTGCGGTCGTGTGGTTCGCTTCGTCCCGCAACTAATTAAAACATTATTAAACAAATTTAACAAGTTAAACAATCAGCCGGCTAGATATGTGAAAAATATATTTATCAATATATCGATATTATTCGACAATAACCAAGATTTTTATCATGAGATTTTCCTGACCAAATATCTGATATTTTTTCTTTTATTATTAGTGCCTTAAATTTTATTGTTTTCATGTTCAAAATGTATGTTTAAAAAGTAATTTCTCACTCTCATATGATCTCTATTTATATATTTAAGATTAATATTTCATGGATACGATAGATGTTTTTAAGATATGTTCACAGCCCTATAGTCGGCTAGGGACCAGTGTGACTGCTCCAACAACGCAATCTAAAAATAAGTATTACAATTTCAAGAACAAGTCTTAAATTATAATGTTTTCTTGTTAAAAATGTATGTTTAATTTCTCACTCACTATTTATATATCTAAAAATAATATTTCATAGATACGATATTTTAAAAATATTTTCATAGCCCTATAGTCGGCTAGGGACCACACTGTGACTGCTCCAATAACGAAGCCTTAAAATAAATATTAGTTTCAAAAAATAATGTGGATAACTTTTAATGAAAAAAATCAAATCAAATCCTAATCAATTAATGTGAATTGATCAAAAAATGAATTTTCATGACTGTAATTAAACTGAAGTGAAATGTATGTTTAAAACGAAATTTCTCACTCACATATGATCCCTATTTATATATTTAAAATAAATATTTCATAGATGCGATAGATATTTTTAAAATATGTTCACAGCCCTATAGTCGGCTAGGGACTAATGTGCCTGCTCCAATAACGAAGTCTTAAAATAAATTTTACAGTTTCAAGAATTAGGTGGGTATCTTTAATGAAAGAAATCAAATCAGATCTTAATCAATCAATGTGAATTGATCAAAAAAGGAATTTTCATGACGTTAATTGAACTGAAGTGAAATGA
This sequence comes from Drosophila pectinifera, assembly GCA_008042775.1. Lineage (NCBI taxonomy): Eukaryota > Metazoa > Arthropoda > Insecta > Diptera > Drosophilidae > Drosophila > Drosophila pectinifera. The sequence continues at coordinate 100,175 of VNKC01003530.1, forward strand.
AGTTAAAACAAAAGTTCTCACTCATATAATTCTCACTCACACAATTATATATTTAAAATGAATATTTCATAGATACGATAGATATTTTTAAAATATGTTCATAGCCCTATAGTCGGCTAGGGACTAATGTGCCTGCTCCAATAACGAAGCCTTAAAATAAATTTTACAGTTTCAAGAATAAGGTGGATATCTTTAATGAAAAAAATCAAATCAAATATCTTAATTAATCAATGCGAATTGATCAAAATAAATTGCATGACGTTAATTAAACTGAATTAATTCATTAATTAAAATGTTTAAAACGAAATTTCTCACTCACATATGATCTCAATTTTTATATTTTAAATTAATATTTCATAGATACGATAGATATTTTTAAGATATGTACACAGTCCTATAGTCCCACAGTCCCAGTGAGACTGCTCCAATAACTAAAACTTAAAATAAATATTAGGGTTTCAAGAATAAGTGGAATAACCTTAATGAAAAAACCAAATCAAATCTTAATGAAGCAATATGAATTGTTTAAAAAAGGAATTTTCATGACGTTAATTAAACTGAAGTAAAGTTGCAGGGTGAAACGTTGTCTATCGGCGAAGAAATTTGACTTTTTTAATCGGCAAGGTTCTAGCTAAATCTGGCCCTTTTTCTAGCTTTTCCTACTGCGACGCAGAATTTGCGTCACCTCACCAGTCTATAAGGTGGCAACTCCGTTTCGTAAGCAGTGACAACAATTCGAGCGTTTCGCGTTTAGAACTGGCCACGAAAAATTATAAAACATTGGAAGTGCGGGACGCAAGGTGCGGATCTAGTTGGTGTTATTAAAGCTGAGACTGCGGACTGAATAATTAAATTTCATTCAATTAAATGCAGCTTTTCTGCGTAGTGTGTGCGAGCGGGACGGGCGCTGGCCAGATAGCACGAAACGCTTGCGCCAGAAAGGGACCGGCATAGGCAGCTAGAAAAGAATCATTTTGTAGTTGCTTTTGTTTGTGTGTTTGGCATTCACATTTCCCCCATTCAATATTTAATTCAGTGAGCCATTAACGGAGCCCAAATCGGCATTATGCAAAAGATAGTGCTGCACCGCGGCCCAAATTCTGTATTATAAGGGGCTTAAACACCAGCAGAATAGCATTTAAATAGAAGCAAAAGTGATTTTTCTACTTCTCTGCGCCTCGGCTCTGCCTGTCCGTGTGTGTGCGTGTGTGTGCGTGCGTGAGAAAAAAATATAACCAACCAACAACTTTGCAGGTCGTTCGTCGTTGTTGTTGTTGGTAGTTACATTGTTGTTTCTGTTGATTTTTGCAGGCGAGTGCAGAAAAATTCAAATGAAAACGAGAATTAAAACGAAAAACTTAGAAGAGTGAACCAAAAAATCTCCGCATAGCCGCAATTCGATTACATATAAATCCACACACACACCCTTGTATATTTAAATACGCACACACACACGTACATACATACACACAGATGGCAGTGCATATACAAAGGGCGCAACGTTAAAATTATACAGACATTTGCCTTAAAATGGACAATTCCGCTGGCCAGGTTAGTGCAGCGTGCAGGAACAATTAATGGTTGGGAATAAACACACAAAAGAACTCGTTTCCTAATCGCTGGCGCATCTCTAAATTTGGTCTTTGGGAAAACTGCATCTGCTTGAACTAAGCCCGCCCCGCCATCCGGTTGAGGGCGAAGAAACCCCTGCAAAATCAACTCCTTTTTCGTTAGCTTAAAGCAAATCAATTAATTTGAGTATTTCGGGTCTACTTCTTATAGACACCTAAATATTTCTATGAATTTCATAGCGCAACTTCGTTTTTTTAATATCATACTTTTCCGAATAGGGTTCTGTAGTTTGATTTAGTTTAAAAACTATAAGAAAACATGTTTTAGTTTAATGCTAACATGCAAAAAAGCTATCTGGCGAGGTTTTTCCTAAGTAATACTGCTTCATTAATGCCTAAAATACATCATATCCAAAGCTTTAATTTGAAAATATTTAGTTAAATCCTAAATAATAATATATTATTCTTTTTTAACGTAAATCATTAAAGTTATCAAAATCCTTGTTATATATAAGTTAAATTTAAATTTGTTTTTTTACTGGAGGTCTCCTTTTCGAATGGTGCAATCCCCTGAAATTAATATTTATAAATTAAAAAAAAAAGATAATTTTAAGAATTCATAGCAGGCAGATATCTTAAAACTTTTCTAACGTCAGACTAATCTAGCATATCTCACCTTTTCCCATTTCTATATTATCCTTAGTATGTGCGGAAGAAACTTGCCTGACATGGATGCATGGATAAAGAGTTCGCTGTAAATAGATTAGGCGATAGAGCGATTAACAATGAAAACCATAACGCCGGATACGACGACGGCATCGTCGCAGCATCAACAACTTCTCATTCCACAAGCGGATCAGCAGCAGCAGCAGCATCATCCGCTGCAGCACCAACACCAGCATCAGCATCAGCACCAACAGACCCTGGTGGCTGCTCCGCCGCCTCCGATCATAATGGAGCATGTAAACCTGGTGGATGACGACGAGAAGGATCCACTGGCGCTGGAGCAGATGGAGGTGTCGCCCACCACCAAACACACGCACAGTCTGAGGTGGGTTTTGCGTCTGTTTATAGTCCCAATGACCAAAAGCGCTAATCTTTCTTCTTATTTTCAGACGCCACCTGCCACGCATTATCGTGAAACCAATTCCACCTGAGAAAAAGCCTCTGGCGCCCAGTGAAGATGCGATGGCCGGTCTGCCTGGCCATTTGCCACCGCCACAAACAGCCGCTAATCCTGCTCCCGCTCCACCCGCGCGTTTAATCAGCAGTCGACGCATTCAGCAGCAGCAGCAGGCCAAAGCAGCAGCAGCAGCGGCGGCGGCAGCAGCTGCAGCAGCGGCGGCAGCAGCCACAGCACAAGCCCAAGCCGCTGGAGGCCATCCATCCGCCATGTCCCCTGGTAGCAAGTCCGGCTCCTCGCAAGCGTCAACAATGCGCGAGGTCTTGGCGTCCATACCTGGCTTTAGTGTAAAGCCCCGGCGGCGGAGCAATAAGAAGCTGACTACAGCGGCGCAAATTGAGCAGACTAAAGACGGCAAGATAGACCTGGAGACGCCCGACTCCATTCTGGCCTCCACCAACCTGAGGGCGCTGCTCAACAAGCAAACGTTCTCGCTGTTGCCGCCGATCTATCAATACAATCTCATACAGCTGCTGCCAAGCGTGGATCGCGAGGCCAGCGAACTGGAGCTGCCCGGCAGCAGCAGCGGTAGTGGTAGCGGAGGCAGCTCCTCCTCGGAGGGCATAAGGCTGAGTGCATCGTGCCTGAACAATGAGTTCTTTGCCCGAGCCTGCCTAGAGTGGAGGGAGCGACTGAGCGAAGGTGAATTCACGCCGGAGAACCAGTTGAAGCTTAAAACGGAAGCTGAGCGCGAGAAGAACAAGCTGGATCCCTGGAAGCTGAAGCACTTTGAGCCCTATTGGGGCGAGAAGAATGCCAGGAGCAAGGTGAGCAAGCCGGGAGGCGAGGTCAAGGAGCAGAAGCTTTCTGTTTCCAGCATTAAGAGTGAGCCCAAACCACCAGCGACATCGCAACCACAACCACAGCAACAACAAGCAACATGTGATAATGAGACTGAATTAAAATTTGATTTGGTAAGCGCCTTTACAAGCTTATTATGATTGAATATTATAAACTAATCCCTTTATCTTTCAGAGCACAAAGTGCGAAACGACAGCAGCAACCACAAATACTACAGTAGCAGCAACAGCTAGAACATCCATGCCTCTCGAAAACAACAATGTGCTAACCGAGCAACAGCGCCGCATCCTGAAACGTCCATCGAGCAGTCCATCGCAACGCAAGCCGTCGGCACCCACAACGATAGCCACCATAAACCTGGACGACGATCCCGACGAGGAGTTGCCCAGCACGTCCAAGGATAGCAAGCAGCTAAAGATTGCTGCCTCGGCCGTCGAAATGGTTCCTAATGCGTCAGGGAATGTTCCAGAGTCTGATGTTGTGGATCATGTTACACCGGAAAAGGGGATCAAAGAGCAGCAGCAACAGCATCAACAGCAGCAGCGACAACAGCAGCAGCAGCCACTTATCAACAGTACCTGTGATAAAATTGAGCCATCTGAGTGCAGTAATGAAGTGATCGTTGCTATGGAGCAGGATGAGGATATGAATGATGTGGAATCGGTTGTTGTTGTTGCTGCTGCAGCTGCCATGCCAGGGATTGCTGCAGTAACGCCCGCAACAGCAGTGGTGTCGGAACCAATAGCAACCAATCCCGAGGTGGTCAACCACTTTGTGAGCTACTTGCAGAGCGTGGAACTAGCAGCTGGTGAGTTGGATACGCGGGGAGCAGTAAATATAGTTTTCAAACATCGTTCACCTTCTCATTTTTAGAAACCAAAGCGCCTGTGGACCAGTCAAGTGAGGCAGTTCAAATACCAGCAAATAACAGCCATGACTTCGTATTTGCTGACACCATCGATCACGGTTAGTTTGTGGCCTAAAAGCTATCAAAAAGTTTAACTAATTGCACCTTTCACTCGTTACAATCAGCTTATTTCCAAGACCATCAGTCGTCAGCCATCAATCACAGCTACTTCACATCATCGTCATCATCGAATAGTAATAAAAATAACATTATCTACCTACGATTACTGGAATCTTTCATACTTACATATTGTCTTTGTCTTGCTTTGCAGCGGCGACCCAACACAACACAATCAATAAACTGGAAGAGCAGAGCGATAAGCTAGAGGACTCGCCCATGCCCATTGCTAGCTCGATTTCTGGTTCGACTCCGGCCAGTTCCATTACATCCACCAGCTGCACCTCGTCCTCATCCTCCACCGCCTCGATGTCGTCGTCGTGCTCCAGCAGCAATTCCAGCTCAACGACAACGACAGCGCCAACGACATCGTCGTCGGTGGGGGCGGCCACAGCTCCACTGACGCTGGCGGCAGCTGATGAATCCACTTTGGCCAATGTCCAGGCGATGCTCTCAACGGTGGCCAAGTTGCAGCAACAGCAACAGCAGCAGCAGGAGTTGCCCGTCGAGTTGAACTCCAGCGAGATGTATCAGCATGTGCAGCACGATTGGAACTTTGGAGACATCAAGCTGAGCAGTACGCAGTCCACGGGAGATCAGCAGCAAAACCTGAATCATGAGGCTATCAATCTGATGGATGTGGTGCAAGAAGCCGAAATTATCGACGACATTATGGACAACGATGTGTGTCATGAGGTGATCGATGACGACGAGGAATTGGAAGATGAAGAGGAGGAGGAGGAGGACGAAGATGAGGTGGTGGAATGTATAACCGAGGAGCATCAGGAAGACCAGCAGCTGATAGACGAGGATAGCGATGCAGTGCGTGATATTGTGAACAAGCTGCAGCACCAGCATCAACAACAGCAGCAGCAGCAACAACACCAACACCAGCAGCAGCAGCGACAGCAATTGCATATTCAGGATGTGGTCCAACTGGCGCAGCATTCGTTTATGCCACAAGCTCACAGCGAGTACGGGAATGAGGTGAGTTCGGAGAAGATATTGAAATATGTATGTATTAATTAATAATATTGCTTGACTCCAGATCTCCCAGGACATGCTCTGTGACGCTGTCCCCATGTCTGCTGCTGAAATGGAGGTATCCAGCACGGTGATCACGAACAGCAGCAATAGCAACGACAGCAGCAGCAACAATCTGAGCCTCTGCAGCAGCAGTAGCCTCAATCTCAATCAACTGCCGCAGCAAGCGACGCAACAGCAGCAGCCGCAGCAGAACAATACAGCAGCTGCTCCACAGCAACGCCAGATCCTGGTGGATTCCAATGGCCAGATAATTGGCAACTTTTTGCTTCAGCAGCAGCAACAACAACAGCAGCAGCTTCTGCAGCAATACACGCTCCAAGCGGCTGCTGCACAGCAGCAACAACAACAGCAGCAACAACAGCAACACCAACAGCAAGCAACAAGTAGCAATGCCTTGCCCAAGACCTTGCCGGTGGCCTTACGCAATGGAGCCCAACAGTTCCTGTCGCCCAACTTGCTCGCCCAGCAGCAACAGCAACAACAACAGCAACTAGAGCACCAACAGCAGCAGGCGGCGGCGCAGCAGAAGAAACAGCAGCTTCAGCAATTTGCCTTGCAACAGGCGCAACTTCATCAGCGCCAACTGCTGGCGCAGGCAGCGAACAACAATCTGCTGCAGCAGCAGCAACAGCAGCAGCAGAACGTGGTGCCACCAGTGACCACTCAGGCCAAGTTCATAGCCAAGCCATTGAATATCATTTCCATGACGCGACCTGCCAATGCATCGCCCACCACAGCAGCAACAACGGCAAATACCACAACAATTCCGTCCGCCTACGCCAATGTTGTTGCTGTGACAGCCGCCGCAGCGCAACAACAACAGCAATCGCCTCCAGTACCTGCCCCGCAACAACAGCAGCCGCAGCAGCAACAGCAACCGCAACAGCAGATGGCCAATCACAACAGCAACTTGCAACAGCAATTGCCCACAATTCCCAATGTGCTGTCAATGAAAACTCTGCCGCCATCGGGAGTACCAACGACTATTGCCCAGCAGCGATTGCAGCCGAAAATGCCGACAGGCAAGGGACGAAAGGCCACCAGCAACAGGTTGCCGCCTGGAGCGGTCAATCTGGAGCGTAGCTATCAAATCTGCCAGGCCGTCATCCAGAACAGTCCAAATCGTGAAAACCTCAAGGCCCAACTGCGTCCGCCAGCGGCGATTCTCAACCAGCATCAGCAGCAGCAGCCGACAGTAACCACAGCGGCTACCACACCTGTAAACCCCATAACCCTCAACGTCTCCACCGTGGCTGCCACACCCATGTCCAACATGACGACGGCCAGTGGGAATGCGGTAGCAGCAGCAGCCGTGACAGCAGCTCCGCCGCAAAATATCTTGAAGCAGGAGGAGTTGCTGGTGAGCGGAGCAGCTGGAACTGGAGCTCTGCCAGCGGGATTGCCTCCTAATGTAATGGGCGTTGGACGTCCGGGAGTGTATAAGGTAAGTCATAACCTCTAGCGCAATCAAACCATTCAGGAGCTAATGCTTTGTTTCCCTTGCCCTTCTAGGTAATTGGTCCCCGAATGAGTGGCTTTCCGCGCAAGAAATATGTCCAGCGAAAGCCATCGCCCACCACCCTTATCCGGCATGTGTTTAGTCCTGGTCCTGGTGGAGCTACTGCCACCCCGCAGCAGCTGCAGTTGCTGCAGCAGCAGCATCAGCAGGCGGCGGCCACATCGCCAGTGCCACAAAACCCACAGCAGGCGCAGGCTACCGAGCAACTGATCCACCAGAATGGCAGCGGGCAATATGTGCTAGTGCATCGAGCGAATGTTGGAGCAGCAGACAATCAGGCGCCAAGGGCCTCTAGTGCCCCGCCGCTGCATCAGAATCAGGTAAGTAATACGATACATAATGAGGATTACAATGGTACTAATTAATACGTGTGTATCCAGTTTGTGACCGTTCAGAATCCGCTACATAGCTTGAACGGCATTACCATGGGCGGACGCGGGCGTCCAGCATCGGTGGATACAACGGCGGGCAGTGGTGGTGGCAACGTTTTGACGCCAGCTAATATTTCCGCCACAGATGCGTTGCATCACCACCACCATCACGAACTGCAGCAGCAGCAACAGCAGCAGCAACATCAGCAGCAACAACAGCAGCCGCTAGGGAACGTGGGCGCCGCCGCGAATATTGTGCGGCGCAATATCGCTGCAGGTAAATTGGTGTATTATTAGTGGTTAGCGAGGTACGTCTTTCAAATCACCACCCACAAAATCCATCCATTTATTGGTCATCAAACCATATAATTGGCACGCAATCATTAGTTCGTTGCAATAGATTTGTTAGATTAACCGACGTGTGATCGAATTGTATGTCTTATGATTTGTATTTAATTAGGTAAAATGCATGTGTTATGAGGGGATCCAAGTCAAAGACTGATGTGAGCCCTCTGAGACAAGCAGGGACCGGTAGAAAATTGAAATATTAGTTCACCTTTTGGTTTTGATGCTATAAAGTAATTTTAATAATTTGTACTCTTGGCAGTATTGTTTTTTATTTGAATTTTTCATTGTATTCCATTTTTATTTATTATTAAAATCTATTAAAAACTTTAACATTTTTGGTAGAGTTTAAGAATTGAACTGAAGCTAATTTTTTATTAACAATTGTACTATTTACGGTCCCTGCTAAATAAGCTCTTTATATTCCATAGAACTCTTAATTTATTAGTAAGTATTTAACTATAGAACTTAAGGTTTTAGCAACTTGAATATACCTTTTCACTAATATAACAAATTCCTTGCTAAATTAGGGCCCAACATAGCCTACATCGACGGCAGCAATACGAACTCAACGGCCGTCGCTGTCATGGAAGCGGGCAACAACTACATAGTGACCACCACGGCGGCCCCCACGGCAGCAGCTCCTCCGACCATCAACCAGCAGACGCCGCAACAGCAGCAGCAACAGCAATCGGCGCAGCCACATCAGCATCCACTGCTGCAATTGCATCAGAGCGGTGAGAATACACCGCCGGGCAATGAGGCTAACAATGCAACACCAAACAACTGCGCCTGCTCGCTGAACGCCATGGTGATCTGCCAGCAGTGCGGTGCCTTCTGCCACGACGACTGCATCAGCGCGGCCAAGCTGTGCGTGGCCTGCGTGATCAGATGAGATGGATAACGTATTATAGTTACTTAGAGACACCCAGTAGAGAGACAGCGACACCGAGCGTATGATGATCTGTGGACAAATAGCAATCAAAAAACAAAGAGCAAAGAGCAAAGAGCAAAGCAAAAACCAATTGTACAACAAGAAAGCAGAAGAGAAAGAAGAAAACACAACGCAAGTGCAGAGGCTTACACAGGCACAGACGCAGCAGCAATGGCAACCATACCATACATATATGTATATTATATTCATAATTCGCAAAACCATGTAAACTAAGCAGAGCAAACTTAGCAAACACTTTTTGTATAAAGATAGTACGGGAGGAGGAGATAATGGAGGACGGAGGAGTTAAGCTTAAAGTGCAAAAGCTAGTGTTGTGTATTTTGTGCTTGTCGCATATATCCCTTAAGATACTCGTTGTTTATTTGTGATTGTTTAAGGATATCATCACACCAGCACTCTAAAACGAAACGTATGTACGAAGCGGATCTATAGAACAACTCTCATTGCAATTGTAACGGCAAAGCATCTCAGATCGGAAAAGGCAAAAACTAAAACTAAAACGAAGCAGATTCAAATGTAAATATTTATGTTTAAAAGGCAACTTATATGTAATGATACATAAGCAGACAAGGTTAGGTTAGTTACATGAACTCACTTACGTCGAATGACTATATTTTTATAATTTATTCGCTCTGTATGTGCGTGATTCGGTTGGTTCGTCTTATGTGAATATTATGAACTCGATCAATATACTTATTGCTGTATAAGTATACTATAATTTACGGTGTAACTTATGAAATATTCATAATGTATTTTGTCAGGCTTGGGCCGCCCACCAGTGCGTTCCTAGGCTTTAATTTGTAACTCTCTAAGTTTAGTATTATCCACCCGACAACAGCACACACGAACACACACACACACACACACATACACACACTCACCCCCAAGCATTCTAAGACTCTCCACGCCCACATTTCTTTAGCATATAGCGCATAAACCTAAATGTAATACACGTAAATGATTTCTAAAAACGAGACCCTATACATTAAGCTAAAAACTGTTGATAAATACAAAAATACAATGCAAATTATAAAAGAAAAGATGAGAAAATGAATTGAACGCAGAATAATGAGGAAACTATATGAATTATAGCCAGAAAATCAACAGCAGCAGCGAGATAAAACCAAAATTCAAAAACAAAACGAAGAACAAGAACCGAAAATTTTGCTCCTAGATGCACTCACCGCAAAATTAACCAATAAATAAAGATTATTACAAATAAATTTGGAAATATAAAAGCAGAAGTAGTCGTGGAACTGAAATGGAGAGGAGGAAAGCTTGCAGATACTTTAAATTTTCTTTTCAATATTTTATTTGGGAGAAAAAATACAACTCTGTTCGGATGGTGTTTACTCTACGTTTAAGGCTTTAAGAAGTATTCAGTCCATTTCTAAATGTTAGAAATCCTCCAAGTAGTCCCTCTCCTAGGCATGGATGTCCTTGTAGTGCTTATCCTCGTCGGTCTTGTCCAACTTGATCGAGTATTTGCCGATCAGAGAGCCCTCCACATCAGCCTGGCCTTCGGGATTGAACTGGGGGCCATTGCCAACGTCCTTCATCTCGTCCTTCAGCACCCTGTAGCCATCCTTATCGGCGATGTACTCGACGCGGCGTTGAACGAATCCATCGAAGTACATGTAGGAGCCGCGCACAACGCCGCCCTCGCGCTCCTCTGTCCGGCTTATCTGACCATCGTTGATCTTGTCGTCCACATTCGAGTTGAAGGAGTACTGAGCATTTTCATTCTGATACTTTTCCAATTCCTCCCGGTCTAGTCTTTCATCCTCGGTCTCTTGACGCTAAAAAATAGGAAAGGGGTATGAAATATTAAAGGAGATCCGTCAGAAAAGCTTAGACATATATACAGCCATTCCTAGGGTTTCGAAATCCCTTAAGGAAGTGTCCTAAACTATGCCACAGAATCGATAAAATACTTTATTGCATACTTTTTTAATAACTCATACAAATGCCTTTAAACGTGATATGTTCAATGTAAGGGCATCCAAAACTCCTTGAATTTTGTAAATGATCTTATTTTTCTTATCTTATCAAGGCAGTTGACACACCTCTTTTATGTTTTTAATGAATTCATGCTTCATTTAAATATTTAATAAGTTCAACCAGTTTTAATACAGAATATTCGGTTCGGTTAGTCAGATCTTTGTGTTTCCCCTACATTATATTCACTATAATGATTAAACCTGTTGTACAATATTGCCAATGACCCATTGAACCGCAAAACTATTAAATTATATAGACATCTGTCTATAACACTCACTCTGACAGACAGAGTTTATGGCAGTTAATTCAGGAATACTTAGAGACTCATCTTTAGGACTTGACATCTTGATTTACCAGCCTCGTATAAACTGTGACTCAATCGTAATGTCAGTGGAAGAGGAAGAAATGATACATTACGACGATCTGACATATTTTTTGCTGTCTTGACTCTGAGTGGTGCCTGAACGGAAATAGTAATTGAAAGATGTCGATGTAGTCGAGATATATGTCTCAGGTTGGGGCCTCACGGTTCTCCAAGTGCGGTTCAATAAGGCGGTAAGTAGCGGATATTTTTGTTATATTTTTCAGTGATATTTATAACATTTTATATATATTTATAACAACATATAGCTGTTTTAGAAGGGAGCTATCACTTTCAGTCAGTGTCCAGTGGTGACCCTTGGGTTATAAAAACTAATCTAATTCTAATTTTAATCGCTCGAGAATTTAATAGAAAGTAGCGCCTACAGATATCTCCTATTCCGATCCTGTTCGTATGTAAATTCAAAGTCAAATTGATAACTCGGTTGTGTATTTTTCTTTCCTTTGTTTTTAGTACCTCCAGTCAAGGCAAGGCGGGTAGGTAAAATGCGAAATACAAAAAATATAAATGAAAAACACAAACGCAAATAAGCTGAAAACTTGTTCGACTCGAAACCGCCGATCGGGGCATATAAAGCCCGATGAACGCCAGTCGAAGTTGACTATAGTAGCGAAGCGGACGTTCAACTATCATCATCATGGGTACGTCCAACTAACTCTATATATACACAGCCATATCTATCCATATCTATAAATGTAAAATTCGCACGAAATGCGGAAAACTAAGAATTGGCTTTACACTTTCGTTGCAGTTAAGCTCGGCTTTCTTTCTCTGCTGATTGCTGCCTGCGTGGTTGCCGCCTTGGCTGCCGGCGGTAAGTCGGAAGTACCAGCTTTTTGGGAGCTTTTCTTGAATTCCCCCCTCTTTCTTTTCGGCAGACTGCCCCTCATTCACAAAGGTTCAGGTCTGCACTCCCACGTGCCTCCACGACAGCCAGTGCAGTGCCATCGGGGGCAAGTGTTGCCCCAATGTGTGCAACGGCCGCAGCTGCGCGCAACCCAATGTGCTGACTAATTCCGGATCGGATAAATCGCCCTTTGGCAGCAAGAATAGTGAGTATATATACCAAGGGGTATTTCGGGGAATATTTTATAAATTTAAGTCTATAAGAAAAATTATCCAAAGACAGTTTCCTGGTAGGAAAAAATATCTACAAGTTAAAATTGGCTATAGAAATATTAGTATTCTGATACTAGATATGACCTTTTTAAATTTAACAAATATTTAGTCTTCCCAAGAACTGCCCCATTTCATTGATTTAAATTAAAGTAATACAAAAAAGGCTAAAAGGACCATAGTATATACTCAAATCCTACAGAGTCCTATTACTATTATTATTGAATTAGGAATTATGAATGAATTACCTAAGAATTAAAGCTTTCCGACCCGCAGGGGAGAATATCAATAAGTTAGCTCCTACTTATATTTTCAAATCCCTTCTCTTGGTTTTAAAGCTTTTTTAAAATCCTTCTTATATAAGGGTTCATATATTTCACCGTTTTGAACTGAACAAAATAAAAATTAAATAGATTTAAAATATAAATGCAAGTAACCATGCAAGAAAATAATTTAAGATTCCACTCGTTTGCATTTATGAAGTCAGATTTGGTTAAGTATTTTGATATTGATATAACTAACTAAATAATAATAAAATAGGATTGGAGATTTTAGCTCCGAGGACTCTTTGTCTTGGATGTTAAGTTATAACAAGATAAATTGAATCGGGTTCAAACTCAGCAACTCTCAACCAAAATTATTCCTTTTCAAACTTAAATCCAAAAGAAAGTATCCCATGAGATCCTTTCCCTATACTATAAGCTTAAATTTTGTGTAGTTTTTTCCTGTTTCTGCTATTGATTTTATATATATTTCTTATATAATCTCTAGCCGGATCCAGTGGCAGCTACTGCGGCAATGTCAAGTGCGGCAGCTTCGAGAAATGCGAGATGGACCGCAGCACCAAGCGGCCCAAGTGCGTGCGATCGTAAAAAACGGACACAACGGCGGCATTACCAATAACCACCAATAAACACGGCCACAACGCGTTATAAACTCATTTCTTTGTCACTAAATGGAAACTTGTAGACCCGCAAGCGTTGCCAACTTTCTTGGCCGTGTCTCTGAACTGTTGTATATATGGTTTTTATGGTATTAACACTCACGGGAGGGGCGGCGAGGACGATTGCGACCAGCAGGCTGGCGACCAACACGAATTTGAACATATTTCTGATTTAAAGGCTGACTTTTCTGGGGTGGTTCAACTCTCTGCACTCGATGTCTTTCGCTGCAAGCGACTTTGGACTGTGGATCGTTGAGCGGCTGGCGGCCGGGCTTTTATATCGCACTTGAGACCTGGCCAAAAGCGGTGGCGTCTACGTCGACGGCGCAGTCGCTTCGCTTCGCTTTTTTTTTATTATTTTTTTATTTTTCTTTATTTTTTCCCGACTTTTGTGTGTTTACATTTTTGACAAGCCAAAGATCTCGCTGGCTGCTGCTGTTGTTGGGGGAAAAACTCAACTTCAAATGTAATTTTGCAATCTTCGCTGGCTGCAATTTGTTGACTTTCGTGTGTGGCTGGAGAAGATCGGCGGCAGATCGAACTGGAATCGTCTCGGCTATGTCTTGGCTTGGCTTGGCTTGGCCTGGCTGCTGTGACTGCATTGCGTAAGCGGCCCCATCTCCAAAGTGCCTCAAGGTCAGTTGGTCAACAGGTTTCCGAAAAAGCTGCCCCAAAAAAGGTGCACTTACTCGTACCTCACCCATTCTTCGGCTGCCGCTGCTGCTGCTCTTCTCCTGCAAAAGAGTGGAAGAGTGCCCTGCTCTTTTTCAGGTTTCACGTGGCCGAAACTTATGTAATTTATGTGGAGTTTTGTGCAAATTGAAAGCTCTCCGATGGACGAGGAAGTAAGTGGAGCATTACGTGGTGTCTGGGGCACCCTTTTGGTTCGGGCCATAACCAGCTGGAACTCAGCCGGAGGATTGGGACTGGGAATTGGGATTGGGATTGGGGAGCTGCCATTTTTCTCTCTTTATTTTTTTATTACTCTTTTTTCGAGCCTCACCTATCAGGCGATCTACTGTGGGAAGAATTGGGAAATCTCTGGATCCGATTTGGATGCGGGGCGGCAATTCAATTGCCTTTTATTGGCTTGGCTTAAATAAACTTGGCTCTTGAGAAACGTGGAAGTGTGGCAACAATACACACAAAATGGGCTAATAAATGTGGGAAACAGGTGGGGAGTAAGCAGAGTAATTGTAGTCTATGCATTATTACTTTGGGTAGCTTCCTCATTTTTAATTTTAAGACTTTGTTTCTGACCACCAAAAACTAAAGCTTATGAAGCTGAAATTAATGGTAATTGTGCTCAAGCTGTTAGCCTTGTAATTAGTAACATTTAAATTGAGCTTCTCATTAAGCTAATTAAAGTGTATTTCTGGGAAAAAAAATAATGCCTTAAATAGGGAATTATATGGAATAAAGCTCTTAAGAAATTATTATGATATGTAACTAGAAAATCCAATATTTAAAGAATTAAATGAAGGTAAAGAGTAGTTTTATTTTAAATTGGCTCAGGGCAATCTTAGAGTTTTAGTTTGGTTCTAATTTTCTTAGTTTATTTTAAAATAACAGCAAAAGTTGGAGTTTTACTAAATTGAGTCTGATATATATTAAACTTGATGTGTTTATAGTCTAATAAATTGTATTAATCAGTCTATAGCTTGCTTAAAATCTAAAATAGTTGGAAAATAGTTTTGCCTCAAAGCCTAAACTCGTACAAAACCTTTGTGTACTTTAAAAGACATTGATATATCATAATTTTCACTCAAATAATAATAAATATTAAATATAATAAGCCTTATTTTATGCCTTGTTCAAACTTAATAAGCTGAAATTAAAAGCAGTTCCCGAAGTCATATATAAATGCATGTCTATTTAAGCCTCGAGGAACTTTGTTACCCCCTTAGAATTTACAAAAGAAAAGAGTGAGTTCTTGGTATAAAATCGTAATTATAAATATCGTCACGTAAGCCCGGTCGTAAGTTCTCTGACATCCGATTTGGCCATGTCCAAAGTCTCATTGGCTTCGGCTTTTTTTTGGGCCCACGGTGCGAATGGTTTATTTGCCGAACATCCGTTCGTTCCACTTTCAATTCGTTTCCCCTTTTTCCTCGTTAGCTTTCTATGAATCGGAGATGTAATAACAGTTTAGTAAACTACTTTTTTTTACGTTTTTTTTTTACTGTTTTATATAGGTTTTTTGTTTTCATTGTTAGCTTTGTGCGGACAAAATTATTGAATGCCGCCGCTGCAGTGGCACGAATTTCGCTTAATGATATTGAGAGGATGGCAGACGGACGAGTTTTTCTCGACTCGTTTTTTTTGGCTTGGAATGGAAATCAATATAAAAAGCTCAAGGTGAGAGACCGCTCCAAGTCATCAAGTTTGGTTTACCGATAATTTTATAATTACACACAGTGTCGGCTTAATGAGAAAGAGAGCGGCATAATAGTGGAGAAAGAGATGGAGTGAAAAGTAAGAGGTCAGGAAGGAAGCGAATCAACTTCAAACATTTGCCATATTTATGGCTTTATTTTGACTCTGCCTTTGCAAATTAGCACGCTACCACCGCCTGTCCGTCGACCCCCCTTCCTTGCCCTTCTCACCTCCCTCGCTGGCCTGCGAAGATGGGGAGAGAGAAGCCAAGGAGGAGCGGTCTCTTGGGCGTTACATTGACAAATTGTTTTGGCGCTCTCTTTTATCGCCGCTTTTATGCAAATTGACTTTGTGTTTCTTCTTTTCGCAGCGGATTTAGCTCAGGGCTACGGCAATTTGACATTTTCAATCAAAATTTGTTAATTATTTATCCGTGATTATGGCCAAGCCATACAAATGATGGCTAACGCGGGCGACTCCAGTTTCTATACGCCTTTGTGCGGCGATTCAATGACCTTTTGCTTTGCATTTTTCGGCTTTTATTTGGTTTGTTTTTGTTTCATTTTGTGGATGGCCCCATACGAATAATGGGAATTATGTTAACGATATGAATAATTGGTCTGATATCCATCACTTCACATCGTGATTAAGTGGCTTGTGTGGGAATAGAGCTAAGTGGGGTTTTTACTTTCAATGGAGAAGTATATATGGGGCAGTGGTCTTTTGATTTGATTTTAAGTAGGTCTTTAATCGTTTTTCATCGAATCCGTGGCAAGGCTTTGTTAATGATTAATTAATATGGCATTTTAGCTTTAATAATATAATGATAGAGGAAAACCTTCAATATTTGATGAAGTTTTTTCCCAGACATCTCCAAGACCTTTTAAATGCTTTTTCATTAGCTTTTATTTAAATGTCAAACTGAATTAAGTAAGTAAGATTATCTATATGGATTAATTAAAACCGCTGCGAGGCGCTTAAGTGGAGTAATCAAATATTTAGCACGCAGTTAATGTTTATTTGGTATATAGAGTGTGATGACTCTAAACTCTCATGTGGTACTTTTGGCGGTGTCATCAATGAATCACTCGGACTGCATATCAAAATGAATCCGATTTATATGCCATAAATTTTCAACGCGATGTTGTCACCTTAACAGCTGTCCACACACGCACACACTTGGCAGCAGACATGGTATAAATACACACCAAAACCCATATACGCACCCGTTTCAAGGACACTTTGGCAAAAGTAACCGACATACTTACATATCAAAATATGCAGGGTAAATATGTGCATATTGGTATGTATGTGGGTATGCTTATAAGGGTACACGCAAAGAAATTAGAAAAAATCTTTTCTTTATTGTTTAATTTTTATATATTTATCGGAATTAACAGGAAGAAAGTTTTAATAATAGCTAGCTAACTAGGTTTACCAGCCATTACTGGAAGTTCGGAATAAGTCTTTATGTTTTTAATAGCCAGTGAATAATAATTTTATATTTAAAATTTTTTATTCTCATTTCTATTTTTGTTTATTTAAATTTTTTAAATTTATAACTATAAAAAATTTTATTTTTTTTTATGTGTATTTATCTGACAGCTGACATTTAGAAGAGTAGAAGAGGAGTACGAGTTGAAGACTTGAGGCCTCGTGCGTGAGCGAGAAAAGGAATGCAATAAAAGGAAATGTGCGAAGCAGAAGGAGAAACATCCAAAAACAACGCCAACAACAATAGCTCAGGGGGGAATTATGCACAGACACACACATTTGCATGCCAAGCAGTGGACGCAAGCAGTGCAGAGCGACAGAGACGGGCCGAGATATAGGCAAAAAATTGGGTGCGTTACAAATATGTAAATGGAGTGTTTGTGGCAAATATTTGGCCAAGCACTTTCTAAGCCAACACCGAATTTGCATAATATGGGTAAAGAATTTCTGTACGTATCTTGGTCCACCAGCTGTCTAGTTTTTCGCCCATTCGAAATTAAATTAAGAAGAAACTAGTGGAAATATATTAGGTGTTTTTTATTTATTTTATTTATTTATTATTAGAAAAAGCCATAGATGGGAAATTATTTTAAAGAAGCATTTGAAAAAGTGTCAAAAGTTAAATTGCCTAATTAATTATATATATTTCTAGTAAATAAAATAGTTTTTATTGTGATATCCATATCGATGACAGCTAACAATAATATTATCGTCTTTAAGCTTCATATCGCCTAGCAGCTTTAACCCTTTTTTTTGCTTTAATATTTAATGCTCTTTTGCTACACGATAATTGCATTATTCACGGAATTTCATACGGTTTTTGCTGGCCCTTTTGAGCCTGTCTGAATTTCTGTAGCTTGACCTACCTCAAGGCTTACAGAGCACTTAGCCCAGTCAGTTGTCGAAAGGGGAGACGAGGTGTGGGGACCTCAGATGGAAACTAAACTAAAGCTCGGCTAAAGCTTGATGATAAGCTCTGTAATGGCGCCATATGCAAGCCGGCTGCTGCTGCATAAAACCACCAGCAACAACAATAAAATATTCCGAAAAACCGCGTGAGAAAGCGCAGAAAATAGGGGAAATAGAGGAGAAATGGCTGAAGCCCGGGAGGAATACAGAAATGGGGGGGAAACCAGGGACCAGAGACAGACACACACCAAGTGAGAGAACCAAGTTATCAAAAGTAATTATCAACAAAAGACAGCAACAATGCCAGCAAGCGGATTACGGGGCAGCACTAAGGGGGTTAACAGGACGACGGGGCTCGGGCACCACCAGTAGAGGGGGCTAAAAGGAGCGGAGGGACCAGGTCCTGGCAACATGAGTAAGTCAGCGTTAATTAAGTCAGGACACAAAACAAATGGCCAGCGCATCTGAAAGTGCATTCTGCTCCTGCAAAATTTGCATTTGTGTGGGGAGAACCCTGAGTTTTTGGGGTTCCTGTTTTCTATTTTTTTCAATGCGGGGTTTTATCTAATGTGGAGAGCGGAATTTTTTAGATATTCACGTACATTTCAATTTTAATTGGCTTCGACTTAGGTAATTTTGCTCAAAGGAATTACATTTCAATCTAATTGAGTTATTGTAACGCTTTTATCCTTGGGAAAAATCAATAAAAAGGTTAAAGAAATTAGATATATATTGAAAGAGACATTCAAAAAGCATTATCCTACAGTGGTTCCCGCAGTAATAATGCCTTTGGAATGTCTAATTCAATATAGTAAATAAGGTATACAATTCTGATTGATTTATTCGTATTATTAACTGTTCTCATATCTGCAAACTATAAACCAGGGATTAATCTATAAAAATATACGAATAATGTACAGAATTTGATATTTATGTGAACAAATTTAACATTTATTTAAAGACAAATAAAACGCTAATAAATTTTCAGAGAGATGTGAAATTCAAGTGAAGGAGTTTTAAAAAATTCTCTGAAAAGGTTATACAAAGTATGCTACAAAATTTACAATGATTTCGGTACCTGATTATATTGCATACTTTTAGACACTCTGGCTTAATTGATTCCATATTCCTAGCTTTCGGCACTCCCGCTTATTTTTAAATAGCCTGTAAAGAGCGTTAGAATTACTATGATTTCTTTGGTACCCCTTGATACATTGTATTTAATTATGTGAGTTTTTTATGAATATATAAATTACATTAAAAATATATAATAAATATATATAAGTTTAAATCCCATTCGTGTCACGACTGCGATTCCCATTTCTAAAATGCCTTCTCATGCATAGAGTGTGCTCATCTTTAAAATCGCATTAAAGTTGAAGAGCTGCGCCGGCTGTCGGGCAGCATTGACCCTGCAAACTGGGCTCAGACGGAGACACAGGGCCACAGATACCGAGACATGTGTAATTGTGGCAGCAATTTAAGCTGCATCATGCAACATTCGCAAACCGGAAGTACGAGAGCACCGCACACACATACACACACACACACACACACACTTATTTGAGGGCATTGAAACTTGAGGCCGGTTTTGGCCCTGGCACTCGGTTCTTGGTGCTTGGTGCCTGATGCCTGATGCCTTTATTAAGCCAGCAAATAAAATCCTGAAACATCAAGGATACACTCAGGGCTCATGCATAGTCAGGAGCAGTTGCAACAGCAAGTGCACTGCTATAAAAAAAGTACACCAATTTAAAATGTAAATATGATTAGATTGTAATAATTGTTAAAGAGGTAATAAGAATCTAGTCATTTTTAAACTAAAGTAGCAACATAGTCTTATATTTTTATTCTCTTAATTGATTCAGGAACTTTAAGGACTTTTCTCGCAGTACCTCGAAGTAGCAGCAGCAGCATCGCATCCTTCACATGTTTTGTATACAAGCCCAGGCAGTTGCAATTTATGCACACAACTTGTCAACGCAGAGCGGCGGCGGCGGCTTGAATGGCTCCTAAAGGGCGAAAGGGGCGGGGTGACGCAGCAGTGAATAAGGAGTGTGGAAAGGGGTCCTGGAAGGGGGGTGAGGAACGGATTGAAAGGGACGACATGCGGGCTCACAAGTGCTGCATTGGTTAGCCAGCTGAGGGGTGATGGCTGGCAGTGGGATCGGGACTCTGGGAGGTGGAATGCTTGATAGCAGCAAGCAATTTACACCGCACAATGCGTTGACACACGTCGTCCGCAAATGTGCGGCCAGAAGACAATAGAGAAATAGGGAGCCCAAGGATCCAGGGCCCGAAGGATCTGCAGCCAAGCAAGCTTCGTGCCTCATTAAGCCAGAAAAGTGTCAAATGTCCTGCCTGGCAGTGGCATCTCATCCGTTTGGCAGGAATGAAGAGTCACCGAAGAGTCACCAGCCAGTAGCTGGGATCTGGGATCCAGCAGCTCTAATCTCGAGCCTGAATTTACGACTCGGTGTCCCCTTAGTCGCTTTACATTACTCTAACACTACACCGACACCAGCACCGACCCCGGCCCCATAATTCACAAAAGTGTTGACAATGAAAACGAAATTCCCATTAAAATGCAATATGTTGCAGCAACAGTGTCCCAGCAGAACTCACTTGGCCAGGACAAATGTTTATCTGGCTAAGAGTATCAGAATGTGGCCAGAGGGATTGGCACTGGGTAGGGTGAATGGGGGATAACGTTGGCTAGTTGGGCTTGGATTGGGTGGCCTCATGAATTTGTGCCTGTGAAAATTTCACACAAAATTTATGATTAGATTTTCTGTGTATTTAGCCAGGTAATTCAATTCACAGACTTTAATTGAATCGGCCAGAGAGAGTGAGAGGAAGATAGAGAGACTGAGAGCGAGAGGAGAACTATTCAATTAAATGCCAACTGCAATTTTGAGTGTTGGTTATTGAGAGGAAAAATAAGATTATTATTATGCCCGATACCCATGGTAGATAGATGGAGGGATCTCTGACTCCATAAAATGGAGATTATGTATACTTAATCAGCTACACCAGACGAGAATATTTATTGTTGAAAGTAAATAAATATAAAATATATATACATTGTGCCTATGTGTTCCCAAAACTTCAGAACAATTGGATAATAAATATTAGAGTTATTAATAAATCAAGTTACTGTGCATACTGAAACTGTGCAACATCGATATTGTTGCTAGCATTAAAGGGTGTTGCTTAACAAATTTCTAGCTACATTTGCTTAGCAACATTTTCTTGTATACACCGTCTTTTCATGCCCAGAACCCCATACTTATAGTATATTTAG
Source organism: Drosophila pectinifera (assembly GCA_008042775.1). Lineage (NCBI taxonomy): Eukaryota > Metazoa > Arthropoda > Insecta > Diptera > Drosophilidae > Drosophila > Drosophila pectinifera. The sequence goes on from VNKC01003530.1 coordinate 121,516, forward strand.
AAACCATATTTTATTATTTATGATTTATTTATTTTATTATACTTCATTTATTTATACCAGGTATTTCTGAGTCCAGCACACTCCACTCTAACTTTCTTTCTTGTTATTACTGATTGTATTCAAAAGCAGCTTTACATTTGCCAGGAGTTAATTTTGCGGAAAGTTATCTGTTAATTCCTGGTTGCAATTCATCCCGCAATACAATTGAATAACTTACAAAAGCAGGCTTAATGTTTTTCTGCGTTGCTTAAATTCATTCCATATTTTATTCATCGAGGCTTTGGCTCTCGTTTGAATTGAACAAATTAATTGTGTTATATCTGCCGGATAAATCTAAGCAGACGTATTCGTTAAATGCGCACGGCAGGCATTTTATTTTGTTAACAAGGTTAATTTACATACATAACTGCCGGAAATAATTCTCTTAAATTCCATTTTTATCCGCATTAAATATTAGTTTGTTGCTGCCAATTCAATTAAAATGTAGGCAAGGCAACCAATTAAAGCAATTATTTCTAGGGAATTTAAGTTATTATCCTGTTTGTGTATGCATTTCCTTTTGCCTCTTCAAGGATGAATTCCGCCCCGGGGCGCAATTTTATGTGGCTGACTAATCGTTCTTTTGATCATTCTGCGGTTGATATATAAGCTTTGAAGGGACGAACGTAAATCGGGCGAGGATTAAACCTAATGCCGCTGCTGTGGCTTAAAGACATTTATGAAAGTTGGAGGGCTTTTGTGAGCCATAAAGGTTTATAGATTCTGATTCCTGTACAAATGACGACCTTGAAATCAGTGCGCGCACACACGAAAATAAAACCCGGGCAGGAAGTGCAGTAAAAGTTTGTGAAATTGCCTCTCAAAATTGCGTTACGCATAAAATAACACATTTGCCGGGTCACTTGGCACGAAAAATGGAGAGAGATCCTAATGCTGAAGGATTATGCACAAAATATTGTTTGCTCACCGAAACTGAAATTGTGAGTCTGCCATATACATATGTATCAATATATATAAATATAAATACGCATACATATATAAATCAGAGAGAAAAACCAGCAACAAATGTTGTTTTATGCTGCGTGAGTTCGTTTCGCTTTTTATTCGGCTTACTTTTCTTTTTTTTCGTTGCGTTGGCCAAATAAATTGAATTATTCCGACACGCAGACACACACATGTCCATGTTTATTTCCTGTGTGCCACATGGCGTATGCGTTATTTTCTTTTTTAGAAACAAAGTCAAACACTTTTCTCCTTCATTGCGAGCTTGTTGCTTTGATTGGCTGCTTCTGCTGCTGCTGCTGCTGCTGGCTTGGCTGCCGTTTGATGTTTGCTAAACTAATTTGGCTGAAGCAGCAATAGCACCAAAAATAAAGCGAGGGAGAGCACCCAGTACCAGCAGCGGCGGAGCGCAGCGTTGAAAGTTTTTCTCGCTCCTGTTTGCATATCAAGTATACGCAACGTTGATTGGATTTGTAAACTGACCAGGGCACTGTCCCTCGCCTTCCTTCCCCTCGTTAGAGGCAGCAGCTTAATAATCTTCTCTGCTTAAAGCACAACGGTGTCCTCGGAGTAATACAGGTACACTACAAATAATTATGCAACATTTTAAATACATTTTTTACACTTTTTTAATTACATAGAAATAATTTTAAAAGCTTCAAAGTATTTTACAGTGACAACTTATAAATTGTAAGATCTCACAAAATAGTTTGGTATTTAGAAAAAATATCTAGATTATTGAAACTAATATTCTTTTTAATCAAATTATCTCTAAAACCTAAGAAATCATTTTAATCATTTTTTATTCCCTAAAAATAATATAGAATAAATAATATTATTATAAAAAAAATTAATTTAAAGGAGGAGTATTTATACAAACATATAGTTTCTTGAAATATCAACAAGTATTTATTGTCAGGGAATAAACAAACATTCTCTATTTTTAAAAATGTCTAAAAAGTGTATTATAATATGAAAATAAAGAGTATAAATTACACTCCTATATATATAATTAAAGTAAATATATTTTCTGTGTGTCTAGCTTTAATATTCTAGATCTTGCTACTAATATTTTTCACTGTAAAGCCGTCGTGTCGGGCTAAGTTACGGACTCTGTGCGTGTGTATTTGGCCGAGTGAGTGGCTGAGCGTGTGCGTGTGTATTGGGCTGGCGTTATCCTTGGCACGTCCTGCAGGCATCGACGTCGGGCCTGTCATGTTCACCTCCGCCATGGAAATCTGACAAGATATGGCATCTGCTCCCTACGTCGCCGTATGTTTGTGCATATAGATATTGCATTTCTGGAACGGGGGCCAGGGCCAGGACGAAAGGGTTAACACCTCCGCACCGTAATCGTTCACATTCGAGTCGTAAAAAGACAAAACCAGGACATAATATGGCCCCTTGATAATGCCAAAGAAGTATCCACAATGTTGCCACAAAATGTGGGTGTTCGTGAGACGGGAGGATGCCCCAGGGTCAATATTAGCAAGTATTTTCTGTGTATTATTTGGCAATATTTGTATATACATTAGAGTTAGTACATAGATACAGGAAAAAGGAGATGAAATAGTAGCTAGAGGGGGATCCCTCAAAATGCAACACAATATCTTCAGTTACCTACAAATTCCAATGGGAAAGTTAGTGTAAAATAATTATTACTTATTTATGAAGCAATGTATCTTTCTTTTGTAATCATCAGGATAAAAGAGAGATTACACTTGTTATAGGAACTGCAGTTGCCTCACGTTCCTATCACTCAAGTTAATTTTCCCAGCCGCTTGGCTTTCCCCCGACAAGCTCGTTAAAGAACGTGTAATAAACTTTTGGCCAAGACTGTGGCTGGCACTCTTCAGCATCCATAAACTGGAGGTGGCAACTAAAAGTGACGTCATAAATTTTGGCGAGCCCTTAAAGTGGAGGAAATAAAGCTCCCACCATCCTTCCCAGCACTGCATTGTCTTGTGGCTAATGAATTTATGTTGGTCCTGTTTCAGTTGTTATTTTTGCCGGTAACCATTTGATGAAGACGACGGCGATGATGATAAGGAAGGGGAAGCCGAACTTAAACTTTAACCGAGCTGCGTTGATTGTCGTGTACTTGATGGCTCTCGGTAGCGAGAAGTTGGTACATCTTACACTTTGGGAAATAATAACAACATCTAGGAAGTTATTTAATTTATTTACTTGTGTAAGGCAGTGATTTTTTATTTATTTATATTCCTAAGTACACATTTTGAACTTCTATAAAGTATATTAAAGTATTAAAGTATAATAAGTACTATGTATGGTCTTACCTTATATGGTTTCAAATATAAATATCATAGTAATTCTAGTAGTAACAGATGATTGTATTAAACAATTGATTACATAGGGTGATGTCAATATATCGATAATCTGATTGATATCCAAGGTAACTCTGTCGCCAGCTGAACTAGTTCTCCTGTCCTTTTGGCCTCCTTCTTTCGGATAAAATTCAAAGTTAAGGAGTTTTTTTGTTTAAATCAGGATTTATCACTAAACTATGGTTTATATTTAATAAATATTTTATGCATTATTCGTTGCGTGCTCAAAATGCGCCACAAAATGTGAAAATAGAATGAGGGCACCGCTGGTCAGGCTAAATCGAAAATGGTTTCATTAGCAGCGAACAGAGGCAGGGACAGGAGAAGGAACAAGGACACGAGCAGAAGCAGGAGCAGGGACAGCAACAGACCAGAATATCCATCAAAGTTTTCACTCGCAACGAAGGAAGACACAGCCAGGACACGCCGGGTCCCCAGCTGGCGGACACCTAAGAGTCTCCTTTAGGAAGTCAAATTATGCAGCATGTGCATGATTGATTAACTTTGAATGGGGCGTTGTTCGTGATTTGGCAAAAAAAGGGGAAAAGAAAGTGCAGGGAAAGGAAGAAAGTGGAAAGTGAGGTGAACCCAATAATCTCACAAAAGAGTGAAAGGGAAATGTGGCAGCGCGCGGAGACGGACACCAAGGGGCACGGACGACTGACACTTAATTAGAGGCACGCCGGAAACGGAAACGGAGGCGGAAACGAGATGCATGGCCATCAAGTGGGTCGTGTGTGCACCGCCGCTGGAAACCGAGCAATTTGCACGCCAGAATGTGGCAGGGTCGCCAGGATGTCACTCTGATGTATGCACATTGTAGGGACATGTGCCTGTATGCCGACCTTCAGAGCAGCGCCGCCAGAATTTAATCTACAGAAATTATCCTTAGACGGTTCAGTTAATTGAGCAGAGCTTGTCAAGCTCTACCTGGTTGGATTCTATACACGGGAGAGATTGGATAAGTGATGGATGCTTTAGAGCAGGTATTTTTGCTTTGTTTTTTATTTATATAGAATGTTCTATTGCTTCTACAGCTCGATTAATCAGGTTGCCTTCAGCCTTTAGATGTTTTGGTAATTAATTTTCATTATATTGTCATTGCGGACTTTTAGTTGCATTTTTTAGATCAATTAAAGTGGTGAAGAGTTTATTTTAAGGCTTCAGGTTTTGTCAATTAAATTAGTATATAATCAACTTAAGTAAAAAAGTAAAGTAAATATATTTCCTTAATAAAAAGCTCACCCTTAGCCTTTGCCTTAATTTTATCTAAGGTTTTCTGGCTTCAATATTTCACTCACCATTTTAAAAAATACTACTTTAAAAGTCCTTAAGAGCCGGTCTCTTAAAGTTTACGCCAAATTGAATAAGAGTCGTCCCCTTCCTGTATTGAGTTATTGCGAAATTAGAAGATGTCTTTGCATTTCGGGGTTTTACGTCCACAAGGGAGTTTATTTCCATTTGCCTGCAGCCCAGCTGTTACTGGCTTGCCAGAAAAACATTAAATTCAGAGACAGGAAGCCCCAGGAAGGAGGGCGCAATTGGGGTTGGGCTATTTGTTTTGTCTTGGAATGCTTTCCTTGTTGTTTCTGCTGCAGTTCGAGCAGCAGGACCTGCATGCTAGCTCTGGCTTCCTTCCTCCTATTTCCTTATGACTTTTCCTTGTCGGGCTCCGATGAGACAGTTCAGTGCCCAACCATGCCCTGTGAACAATTTTATTTTGGAACAGGAACAGGTTTAAACTTAGTCATAAATTTGGATGCTTGTTTTTCTCCGTGTTTCCAGTATTTATTGGCCTCTTCACCGCAAAGGAGTTGCTGAGCTGCCTGTGAAGCCAACTGATGAGTGACAAGCGTGCGGGGAAGTCCCCTGTGAGTCCTGGCTGCCTGGCATTTTCAGCATATTTCGGGCGGACTTTCTATCTCGGCAAGGACATCATAATTGCGGCCGCAGCGCAGGAAGTGCACAGGAAGGAGCAGAGCAAAGGGGCGCGGGAGAGGAGCAAGAAGCGAAGGGGGGTAGGGCGAAGCGGGATTCCTGTGCATAATTGAAATTCCAGCCTAAACGCGTTTGTAACGGGAAATTGCGCGCGTAGCCAAAAAAGCGAAAAGCCGGACGCAAGGATGCGAGTGCGGATGCGAAAATGTCCACTCCATGAGAAGAGTTTATTTATATTAAGGATTTTTTTCTATATAAACAATTACACGCATTTTGGGGAAACTAGAAAATAATTAAGAAAATAAACAGAAATTTAATGGTTTAAGTTTTTCAGAATTGAAATCTTTACTTTATTATATTATAAAAGGTTTCTTAAGCCCTTAAAAAACGGACAATAATAACCATATTTAACTTAAACTTTCAGATCTCAGATTTTATAAGCTAAATATGTAAGATTTTCAAGTTTTATATGTATTTATTTATTATATTTAGCCTTTTATTGAAGTCAAATACCCATATTTGTTGGCCTGGTGTAATTAGTTTTGCAAATAATTAATAAAGGCCAACATGGAATACCTTTGGGTGACATTTGGGCCAAATCGGGAATGCAGGGAACGTGAGATGTGAGTGAGAGCCCCGAAAATGTAATTAATTTCAGGCGAAACAACAATAATTATTGCGATGCAGCCGATGTGCGTCTGTTATTGTAGTGGTAATTACATTTCGCAAACATATTACGCCCGGGGGACGCCAATCGCCACCCCCAAAACTCAAAACTCCCCAGCAATTAACGAAAGAAAAAAAAAACAAAACAATTTCAAATTTGAATTTCCAAAAATTGCAAGCAGCTGTTGCTCGAGCGTTGCCACCTTTCCCAGAGAAAGGAACATGCGCGCGGCAAAGGCGCATGCTTGAATTTTCCAGTAAATTAACTGAGGTTCCAGCCGAGCTCGTGTGGCAAATGTGCTGTGATAAGTTGGCCAGTACACGCCGAGATATCAGAACGTAAAGACGCGCACTTTTTCGAGGATTTTAGTACACTTTGTTTCTTATCAAAGGCAGCAGAGTGCTGTAAAAATACAAAATACCCTCAAGATAAACTACTGCCAAGTGAAAGCAAGCTAAGAGTAATTTAATAAGTCATAATGAACATAACGGAAAACTGCCTCGAACTACTAAATAAACTTTATATAAAATAATCAGCGTACAAATTGCTTAAGATTTGAAAGTAACGCACTTTGGCTGCGCTGGCAACCCTGCGGGCTGCTCTCTCACTCTCTCACTGTGGTCGCTCTCTTTGCAGTGCTGCACAATGGCGCCCGGCCAGTGTTGCTCAACTCGCGAACGCCGTCTGATTTTTAGCAGCTAGAAATGTTTTGTGTGTGTTTGTTTAATGTTTCTTTAGCGTAAAGGGGCAAAACAAATGATAAAATACGATGAAAATTAAGTGAAACGAGTGCGGTGACTGTGCGTGCGCAATGCAATACCGCGCGGCGTGCGAGGATCCGGATCCCAGTCCCACCGCCCGCGCCCGCGTCCGCGACCGCTCCCCCGCGCCACCCTCGCCAAACAAAAACGGTGTGTGTTTCTGTGTGAAGGCGCCAGGAAATGAGAAATCATAAAAATAAGAGAGTTTACGAACAAAACAAGGGCAATGCAAGTGTTTAACCTAATAACCAGATCCACATTGACTAACTAACTAAAGGAAACGTCTGCAACATGAGCCACAACTAGTGTAATCGCGCGTTGTTGTTGTTGGTTGTTGTTTTTGTTGGAACCCCCGCCTGCACACACACGCAAGCAAGCACGCCCGCTCTCGCACACACACACAAGCAGCCTCCAAATAATCTGATTAAAAAAATAAATAATAATAATAATATCAAGAAAGTACCGAATTCCCAGAAATATTAATCAATAAAAGGCAGCAGTTACAAAGGAAATAACATAAATAATTCCCAAGTAAATATAAAAAATAATAAATATAATAAAAAACAACAAAAACCCCAAAAGGCGGCAAGTAATAAAGAAATAATAAAAAATCCAAAAGAATAAGAGGCAAGAGTTTCCTAAAATTAATAATAATTATAAGAACAAGGAAAAGTAATTACAAAGAAACTGCAGCATAAAAGGCAGACTTAATTACTTTATTTAAGTAATAATAAAAAGGGGTTTTTACTTGGTAAAGTAACCCCGAAAAACCCTATAATAACACCGAAAATTGCATTAAAAATTCAGCCATTATTGTGGATTTAGAAAACCAGAAAAATGCAGGCCAAAAAGCGTTACATCCTGCTCTTTGTATCCTGCGCTTTTTTGGCCTACGCCTACTTCGGGGGCTATCGGCTGAAAGTATCCCCGCTGCGACCCCGTAGAGCCCAGCACGAGTCCGCCAAGGACGGCGGAGTCCAACCCCACGAGCAGCTGCCGGGATTCCTGGGCTCGCAGGAGCTGCAGGAGCTGCAGAAGCTGCAGGGTAACCAGACCCGGAACAAGGAGGAGATCCCCAAAACCAGTAGTGTTACTAGCACCCGAAGATACGACTGCCGCATGGAGACCTGCTTCGACTTTACCCGCTGCTACGACCGCTTCTTGGTCTACGTCTATCCACCGGAGCCGCTGAACTCCCTGGGGGCGGCTCCTCCCAGCTCCGCCAACTACCAGAAGATACTCACTGCCATCCAGGAATCGAGGTATCACACCAGCGATCCCACAGCCGCCTGTCTCTTCGTCCTGGGCATCGACACCCTGGACCGGGACCTCCTCTCCGACGACTACGTGCGCAACGTCCCCTCCCGGCTGGCGCGGCTGCCCCACTGGAACAACGGGCGGAACCACCTCATCTTCAACTTGTATTCGGGCACCTGGCCGGACTACGCGGAGAACTCCCTCGGCTTCGACGCCGGCGAGGCGATCCTGGCCAAGGCCAGCATGGGCGTCCTCCAGCTGCGGCACGGCTTCGACGTCAGCATCCCGCTCTTCCACAAACAGTTCCCGCTGCGGGCCGGAGCCACCGGATCCGTGCAGTCCAACAACTTTCCCGCCAACAAAAAGTATCTGCTGGCCTTCAAGGGCAAACGGTAAGTAGAATGCCTTGGTGCCTATTTCATTAATAATTATAATTATCAATTAGTTAATTAAAAACCTAATCAGGTGACCTTGGGATCATTTGAATCTTTTGAAACATTTAATCTTTTAGTGGCTGTTTGTCCGTGTTTATAGTGAATTTATTAGCAAACCTTTAGCCTCTGCTGGGTTGAATGAAACTTATACATTAACTTTTAAAATAAAATTATTTTCAAATGTATTCCAATGTGTATGTATACCAAAAAGAGGCATCTAATATAATCTATTATTCAATTATTCAATATCAAAGTTATTCAACATATTCTACCGCCCTTCAGGCGACTCGATATATAAATTTTTTATATTTTTCACAAGATATCGTATTTATAGCTTATGTATAGGTAGCATCTTTTGAGGCACTAGAATGACTATAAAAATATGAAAATATATTTGCGGTTTTCTTAGATATGAAGATATTTGTTAAATATATTTAGAAACTTATTTATGAAAAATATTTTAAATGAGAAGAGATTAAAGTAGTTGCAGAAATTTCATTTTCTTGTAAATGTAGTTTACTTCTCTGTCTTTATTTTGAGCGAAACACCTATTTAAATATTAATAAAAGTATGAATCCTTTAAAACGAGCGCCATAACTCTTCTTGGCCATGTGGTCACAGAAATAAACTCATTTACCCTTAGGATGTTACCTTAAAGTCGAAACTGGCTTCAGGGAAGCGAGTGGAGTCTTTCAAGTGCTTGATGTGGGCAAAAGTAATTTATATAAAAGCAACTGTCAAGGCAGTAAACGGAATACTTAATGGAAGTTATAAATTTGTAATATATGAAGAGGCGTCAATAATATCGAAGGAGGGGTGTCAATTTATTGCCAATAAGGATGAGATTTCCAAGATACTCCCACAATAGTAGTACACGGTAGTCTTTAATTTAGCCACCAACCAGGATAACCCCCATTTGAACCCGTCGTCTGGTTCAGTCAGGCGGCAAATTGCAGGTTGCATCTATCGATGCCAATTCCTGTGTTCGTCCTGAAAAAAATGCAGGCAGCAGGCGGCAGGCAAAAGCCGGAGGAGCAAAGGCGAAAACCCAATCGAAATCCGAAACGTTTCTATATTCCGTGTTTCGAGTTTCGAGCAGGCCTAGACACTCTTTTTTGTTGAGGGTCCTGTTGTCCTTGTTGCTGTTCGGAAGAGGTTCCCCATTCAAATTGAAAAATTGTCTAGCAACGCGTCATTCGTCATGTCCTTCCATATTCCAAGTTGCTCCTGCTCCCGGGCCCTGTCCCCTCGGTGTGTTAGTTACTATTTTTTTGTTGTTGCTGCCATTCTTTTGTTTGTCTTCGCTTTATTGTTGTTTACTCGCTTTGTGCCGCCCACAACAACAAGGATTGGGATGACGCTTCCTTTGACATGTAACTCGATTCGATAGCTGACATCGGGACACCGCGAAAAATATATACATTTTAAGTGGTCCTAAAAAATCATTAGAAAATATCAGGAAATATTAAGAGATATATTAATCGAGAGTTTTTAAGGAAGCTTTAAGCTACCACATATAATCTCTTTACTCTTAAAATAATATATAATGAAAATAAAGCTGATATATTAATGGTTTCATAATTAAATTAATTTTAATAGTTAGCTTGAAGCCTTCTGAGAAATTGTGAATTTATTATGAGCTCATTTTTCCGGTGTATTTGAAGCCTCGGCTCGCCTGACCTTTGCCCTGTGAAAGTGTGTATGTCTAAGGTTCGGACTCCTTCATATCTCACCTGATATCCACGTGGCGACATGAGCTCACTGTGCCCCAATTTAAAATTGATTTTCGCCCTCGACGAAGCTTCGATAGTGAAGGAAGAGGAACAACTTCAGATATATCTATGGAAATTCCATGAGGACACGTTTCATTAAGCTAAGTGCTGGCCGACAGCAATTAACACTCTGGCAATTAATATTGTACAAGGACTGGAGTGGCATTTAAAAGTAAAGTTACACACATTCCAAAAGCCATTTGGGAGCTGAAATAAAATAAAACAGGAAACTAAAAGATTCGCCCAAACGAATCTCCATTGGGAGAGGGAGATAAGATAAGAGCTTTCACTATAGAGATTTTTAGGAATGTTAAAGCTTATCAGATATTCACTTCAGTTGTGAATAAACATAAATATTTAAATGTTTCCAAAGCTATAGTATAATGTGGTGGAAACTAGGGCCACTGTTGACAAAGTAGTTTGACTGGAAAAAAGAGTTTAACGATTCATCGATTTTTAATTGCTAATTACATAGGCAAAAGCTGCGATGAATTCCTTGAATACCTTGGACTATATTAACCATATCTGCCGCAGTTTTAACTGCTTTAACTGGCACTCTCTTAGCCGGATATGCCTCTCTTAGCCGGATATGCTACCCTTTTCTGTGGCATTTCCAGAGTGTTCCAGCAAAAGCATCTACTGAGGAAACGACAGGCAGCAACAGCAGAATCAACAAACACCCAACATGGCAGAGCACGATGAATATGTTCGAGGCTACGCAAAAGTGATGTTAAAGTTGTTAACAACACACACACACACTCGCACACTGGCACACTAGCACATGAGTCCCCCTGGCCCCCCTTCACTTTGCCCAAACAATTAAAAGCGAAAGGAACGACACATGCCGGGCCACTTTACAATTATGCGTCCAAACACCAACACAGTGGGGACAAGGACGCTGGGAACCTCGCATTTAAATATATATTATAGTTAAATATATTGCTTTTAATCAAATATATATTCTGAAATTGATTTAAGAATATTGGGAAATTACTAAAAAGTATTTTAAAATATCTTAAAGGATAGTTATTGGTTATTCAACTTCAACAAAGTTCTCTGTAAAGTTCAGTGGTGCCCTGACATTTAAATTCTTATCTAAAAATCATATATATATCAATATTTAAAATATAAAATACAAGAAATGCTTCAATTAAATATTAATAATAAATTAACGTCACAGCATGCACTGAATTCGTTATGCTTTCTGTGCCAATGTTGTGGAGCTGAGCAGACTTACCCAACACATCCCAAGGCCGCCTGGCAGCGAAAAACCACCCACAGCCACCCGAAACCACCCACATTTACATACCCCGTCGCCTGGACATCCTTTGTGGCTTCAGCTCCCTGCGAAAACTGCTGGAAAAGTTTTCTTTCCCCGTTTAATTGCTGCTGGCTCTCGTCCGTACTTCGTGTGTGAGAATTGCGGCAAAAAATAGGAAAAGTGAGGGAAAAATATAAGCAAAGGGGGCGGGAAAATACATATATATATAAGCGACAGGGGAGGGGAAAATAAGCGAGGGAGGGCGGTCGGAGTGAGTGGCAGGGAAAAGGGAAAGTGTGTGTTCTGGGGCCGGAGTTAATCTGCGGTTTGTGAGTCTGCATTTGACATTCTTCAGTGGGTCCAACTCTGGCTTTCGCCTCGTGACCAATTCGGCGAGAAATTGTCTGAGTTTTGTTAGTATAATCGATGCCGTAAACAGGTTCCACTGAGATCATCAATATGGCTAGCCAAAAAAGACAGAGTCTTGACCATTATCAATCATTTGGCGTTAATAAAGCTAAGGCTAATCGATAGAGTGTGCCAATCTCTTGACAGCCAACGGAACGTTTCTCTGAGGGGACTTGATGAAAACTTTGTAATTCATTGCCTGAAAGTCCTGACACTTTTCAAGAATTTATATAAAATAAAAGCCAATTGTTGGGTGTGGTCAGGGGAAGAGGTATCGAAAAGTATAGATAACATTTAGGGAGTTTTCCAGACTACTATTTTGTTTAATTCCTTGAATGCCTGCCTCCTAAGTGAATAATTGAAATAACTTTTATTCCACTTTCCCAACAACATAACAAATGCCAGTTGCTAAGCTTTGAAACAACCTCCAGGACATCCCCTTGAGCTCCCCCTCAAAAACATCTAATAAGCAGAGAACGTACAATTTCTATGGCGCCCCAAACAAATTGAGTGAAGAATTCGGCAGCCAGGGGATTCCCAGGGGAGAACACAAAATCAACTTGCCAACTTTTTTGTGTTCCTACTTCCAAGCCAACAAATGTAACCTTTTGCCAGGTGCCAACGTCTTCGTTTCGCACGTTCTGGGCTTCGTTTTTATTAACCTTTCATATCGTCGCGGCAAGCTCATATGCTCCCAGCAAATACATATATATATATTGTATACACCTGAATGGTGTGTCAGCCGTACACACAGCCGCTATCTATAACTTTGTGGTGGCTTTTTGTGACAATTGCTCGGCGCTTAACAGAAACTTGATGGGGTTTTTATGAGTGACTTTCCGCAATTAGAGGGAAAACTTCACCCTGCCGGCTAAGCAATTTACCTCGAAGGACCTCGGCAAGTTGTGCTCATAATTTGGTTTCCTCCAATTAGCAGAGAGAGAGGTAGACGGGGACGAGAACATTTGCAACTCACTTCACATTGGCAATTATTTATTATTACTTTTACCCCAACTGGCTGCAAAGCTTTTTTGATTGACTAAAAGCAAACATCTATCGGGAGTTGATCACTGAAAAAAACTTGTAAACTGTTGGCCTTTTAAGGGTTTAATTTAAAGTTTAAAAGCAACAATCAATTTAAGTAATCATTCTTACAATTTTTGATGATTTATTTTATAGAGTTCCATGCCTACTTTGTTGAAAAATAAATACATTTTAATAACACCTTTAAAACTCTTAACCAAAAGTTGATCTAGTATTGTTGGGTGTCTCTATTTCCTAGAAATATATAAAATTACACCTTAGATGCGGTCTAACTTCCCAAACTCATATCAGATGTGTTCCTTGACTTTATATTAAGTTTAAAAATGTATTAAATACATTTTTATGACACCTTTAAAAACTGTTAACCAAAAGTTGACCTAGTGGTGTTGAGAGTTTCTATTTTCTGGAAAAATTCTAAAATTACACCTTAGATGCGGTCTAACTTCCCAAACTCATATCAGACGTGTTCCTTGACTTTATATTAAATTTAAAAATGTATTAAATATAATAATAATAGCACTTTTAAAAACTCTTAACCAAAAGTTAACCTGGTGGTGCTGAGAGTTTCTATTTCCCAGAAAAAATATAAAATTACACCTCAGATGCAGTCCAACTTCCCAAACTCATATCAGACGTGTTCCTTGACTTTATATTAAATTTAAAAATGTATTAAATACATTTTAATAACACCTTTAAAAACCCTTAACCAAAAGTTGACCTAGTGGTGTTGGGAGTTTCTATTTCCTAGAAAAAATATAAAATTACACCTCAGATGCGAACTAACTTCCCAAACTCATATCAGACGTGTTCCTTGACTTTATATTTTTGAGGAGTGGACTCGTGGACTCTTTTGATATTTGGAATTCGCAGCACATGTCCATCCATGGCTCCAAGGGATGTAGTTGGCTGTTGGCTTTAGCTTTTGCTGGTTTTAGTTTGCATTGAGTTTCATTTGGTTTGGGATTTGGCCGTGGACGTCGATGTGGATTTGGTTGTCGGTTGGACGTGGGTCGTGGGACGTTAACGTTGTTGCCCAGCATGCATTGCGTAGTTGGCCATGCCAAATTGCAATTGCATTTCACTGGCAAACATTTTTTGCTGCCACTTTTTCAGGGGCCCCCCACAAATCGCTCAAATCAATTCGTTGCGGTTCGCAATCGGTTTTATTTCATTGCGATTCTAGGCGCCTTTGCTGTGGGCTACAAATTACCTTTCCTACAATCCTACAGAGTCTGTACAAGCTTTAAACCTAATTAATTTTCCACAAAATCAAAATTCGTTTCGGGAGAGACCTTGGGGAAATTTTCGGTTAGTGCAAAATCTAATCAAAACCAAGAAAATTGCAAGGGGCTTCTGTATTAATGGAAATAAAGGAATAATGGAGAAAATCAGAATTACAGAGAAAATTGCCAAGTGAAAGAAAAGTTTGCTTTTATTTATAGACCAGGTTGCTGCTATTGTATTGTATTTCAATCGAACTTTAGTCTTTGCCTTTTTATATTGCACTTTATTTATTAAAACATGACCTTTAAATAGGTAATTATCCATCCATTTTGATTATTAATAGTGATGCATTTATTATTCAATTAATTGTCTTGCCATTAACATTTATATGTTAACTTTTGACATGAGAAAATTAATAAATACCTATACAAATTAATTAAAGATTTTAGTTAGAACTAAAATTCTACAAAAAACCTTTGGTTGCTTTTATAAATATGTAATTTATATTTCTTTAAGTATTTGTTGATCATTTTCTAAATGTTTAGGCTCTTTAAAATTCCCCACACATTCTGTGAATGCCAAGCACCACCTTAGGCCATAAATTCAGCAATGATAGAATTATTATATTTTTAAAATATCCATTCGGCAGCTAAGAACTTTTAAAATTCCAGCCGCATTCTATAAATGTTTCCCATAAACCAGAGCCAAGAAGTATTATAGAATATATGCCTTCCAGAGAGGCCCCTTACGGAAATCTATGCCAACGAGTGGAATTGATTGTGGGGCCACAAATTCTGGGCTCGGGTCGGGCTCTTAAAGATGCCAATAACCAGACGAGTGTCCGGGAGGGCTGAGGCTGGAGGGGGAGGGTGCCCGGGCCACCTTCTTATCGGGGGAACCTCGACCAAGTACTCTCTACTTATGACGTGTAAGCGGCTCGAACAGTTTGTGCGATTTGCAGCTTTATTGACGGCACGTGCCGAACCGGCCGAAAGGAGGGATGGTCCCTGCTACCCCCGGAACGTGTGAAATACTATCCGCCATAATCTCCCCTCTTCCCGTTTCCCCGGAAAACTCATTATCAATGAACTCGGCTCTCTGCGAGGTTATCGCACTGGAATTCCGCGTCCGCGTCCATCTCATTTCGGAATTTAGCGACAGCCGCCAGCAATTTAAAAACTGTCTCTAAATTGCCTCGAATTTCAGCTGCCAAGTAGCCGAGCATAGCTAAGTGACATAAGTTGGCTCTTTATGCAGATTTCTGGGCTACTTTTTCCTTTGTTTCCTACTCAGACTTAAGGTCAGCCAAGTGTGCGTGTTTGGGTGCCAAATAAAAGTCAATAAAACGGCAGCCCAGCCACTTGATGACCATAAATAATTTTTATGATCAATGTTTCCTCGGCTGCCAAGCGAGCTGCGTCAAATTAACTGCACAAAATGATTTGGCGATAAATAGATACAAAAACGAAGGAAACAATGAGAGAACCTCAAATTTGTTTAACCAAAAACGATGGATGAATTCGAATTGTTTCTGGGTATTGAGCTCATAGAATTGTAGGAGGTTGAGTTGTATTTATTGTTTAATATTTACTCTTTGTGCAGACTTAAATATAAGCTTTATTTACAAGGATTTGATTAAGAAATCTATTTGTCTCCTTATGATAATAATAATCTTAGTAAACAATTTGTATACTAGTAAACATACAATTTGTTTGTAAGAATATTATTATTATAAGGAGACATTTTTCTGATGGAATAATTAGCCAGCTTAGTTGAAAAATATTTCCTATAGGGCTTACAGGTTATACAACTTAAAAAGTAAGGAATTTCATTTGTTAAAAAAGTTTATAGTGCAAGTTAATATATTTATATGGATTCAAATTGTTTTCAAATTATTCAAATTGTTTCTGGGTATTGAACTTATAGAATTGTAAAAGGTTAAGCGGAATTTATTGTTTAATAATGTTTGTTCAGACTTAAATATATGCTGTACTTACACGGAATTGATTAAGAATTATATTTGCAAATTGTATGTTTACTAAGATTATTACTATTATAAAGAGAGATTTTCCTGATGGAATAATTAGCCAGTTTAGTTGACATATTTCCTATGAGGTTTACAGGTTCTAAAACTTAAAAATTCCCTGTGTTAAATAAGTTTATACTGCAAGTTAACCAAATTATATTCATTTTCGTTATGCAACGTTACCCACTCAACTCAATTAGCACTCCCAAACATTCCCACAACGAGTTTCCACAAAAATCTTTTAGTTCTTAACTTCAGGCATTCAGGCAGAGGGAAAAATTATAAAAAAAACGAAACCTCATTCTGGGCACTCGGAACAAATTATAATTCAATTGCACTCAATTGAGTGCCACCCAGAAAAGAGGAGCGGAGGATGTTGGGGGAGAGACCACTGAAGCCACCAAACAATTTAACCACTCGTCCTCACACACTTGGCGTTTCATTTTGCGATTATAATTCCCCATACGGGCGTTAATAAAATAAAAACATTTAATTTTAATCCCGTTTTGTAATGAGTCATGATGAAGTGGAGGGTGTGGGCGAGGCGAGAGTGGATTTGGCTGGAAATGCTGGCAGGCCAGCTGTTTGGCCCGGGATTGCGCAAAGTTTGGCCTAAATATGCGATGGCCTCTGGCTGGCAAAAATGTTTTTTAATTATGCCTATGTGTGTGCGCGCTGCCACTGTGTGTCCGGGTGTGTGTGTGTGTAGGTCCTTTCACTTGGAAGGACTCGCCCCTCGGCCTCTGGTTTTTGCGGTTCTGGTCCGTGCTAAATGCGCATATGGCGCGAAATGAATTTTTGTTGAGCAAAGCTGCGAGGAATAACCATAACTGGGATGCCTAGAATGGCTTATAAACTATGCCGATATCTAGTAAAAATCATTGAAATGTAGTATAAACTACTCAGTTGTATAGTAATAATAGTTTAAGTGTATTAAAATCTATTTAATATTTCTACAGAGGCTTAATCTGCATTTTAAGATCATTTTAATATACTATAAGCTACTCAGATGTCTAGTAATAATAGTTTAAAGGTATTAAAATCTATTTAATATTTCTACAGAGGCTTAATTTGCATTTGAGCTTCAGAAAGTGTTTTAAATATATTTATAATCATTCTTTTTAGACACAACTAAATCCGTTTTAAATTATGGAAATTTCATTTAGAGATTTATGTTTTTTTTTACTTATTTAAGTTGACTTCAAAATATTATGAGTAAGTAATGAAACTTTTCTAGAATATAAATAAATATAGAAAAGTAAATATACGGTGGTGCCCCGGAAATCACTAGGGTTTTAAAATGCCTAAAAGTAGGCAATAAAATTTTAGAGCTACAAATTTAATGCAAATTTGTTTGAGAAGTTTTTAAGTGATTTGGAAATGATGGTAATTTTTGGCACGCCCGATAATATATAGAATATACTTTTGTTTTTAAAAACAAATGTTTGGTAAGATTTTGCTAATATTCTCCGCTATAGTATATACCTTAACTGGAATTGTTATACATCGGATTCATTTTCTGATATAAAGCTTAAAACATTTTATATTTTCAAGAAACCTTCAAACTCTAATTCAAGTCTTAAACTATTCTAAATCTTCCTTCAAACTCTTATTCAAGTCTTAAGGTATTCCATATTCTCTTTATTATTGAAATAAAAAAATAAACCAATACTTTATAGAAATTTAATTCAAATATTCCTAAGTAATCCCAAGGAATTTCAGAATTCCTGAAGTTACTTGTCGGGTTATTCCCAAAGTTGCCAAACTTCCCACAAAGTCCAATACTCTCAATACCTCACTGAGTTCCGCACACGCACACGCACACTCGGCAACACAACACTACACACTTGCGTAGTTGAAATAATATGTCATGTGTGCACTTCTCCACCAACAACAACAACAAGCACTCCAGGAAACACGCACACCAACATGGTTGTTGTAGTTGTTGTTGTTGGTGTTGCTGTTGTTGTTGGTGTTGATGTTGTTGCAAGTGTTGTTGCGGTTGCTGCCTCTGCGGCAGTGCATTTATTTCTGTTTGTTTTTTCGATTATTTTCATGCACGCCAAAGTTTCGGCTTGAAGTTGGCCTTAAAGATTTTGGCCCGGCTTTTGCCTGCTTTCGGGGATCTGTTTTAAATTTATGGGCGTGAAAAGCAGAGGGAGCTCAGGGGCGGGGCGTGTGTTAATGTAATTATGATAAAATGCGTCACCGCAACGAGTTGAATGGGCTTTTCCCCCAGCATTTTTGGGGTGTGGGAGAGCGGCTCCGCGTTGGTTGTTCAACAAATTTGTTGCCAAAAACACGCAGCAACACTTGAGTACACGCGTCGTAGAAAACAATAAATTTATAAACGCTCGCCCCTCCATCCTCTGGGCTTCCGCACTCCGGAGTTATGCCAACAATAATGGCGCAAAACGTCCTCTGAAGATGAGCCAGCCAGCCAGAGTGAGGTTGAGGCTGAGAATGGTGTATAACCCCATGGAAGAGACCCGGACAAATGGGTGTTTTTCGGAAGCTGAATGGATGGAAAAGATAGGGAAAAGGGAAGGGCAGACTCTTCTGTTCTGCGTACGTGCTTGGCAAAGGAGTTTCTAAAGGATTCCGCTCCCAAAGAACGAGAGGTGTTTCCTCAGCCTGAAAATGTTGCCTTTTGTTTCGTGATCTTGCAGCCAAATAATGAAACCTTTAGTATAGCCTGTGTAGGGTGGGTTTAATAACAAATTAGTATTGGAAAAATTGGTATATAAAGCTTGGGGAATACCCAACTTTTAGTAAGCAAAAAATCCTTGCATACTTCTTGGCTGGGTATTCATGCTACTTACTCTTTTGCAGATTAGTAGTAGCTGCTTATTTGGTGTCTAATTTAATTTAAGGATTGTTGGTGGTAGTAAAGATAACCCCTATGATATGTAAGGACTTACTAACTATGGGGAATGCTACAATGTTGTGCCAGCGAAATCCCCAAAAAATCCAGCTTAGTAATGTCGCCCCAGCAAGCTCATCTGAACTTCGTTTCTGAAATGTAAACTTTATTTCCTTCTTTTTTCACTACACAAAATATATATTTTCACCATGAAGAAGCGTCACGTCATGTGTTTGGCTGTGTGGGTATTTGTATCTGTGTGTCTGGGAGTGTGTGGTGTGTGGTTATTCCCGCTTCCTAAACAATGAGACTTTATTTGCGATATTTCTGCCCGCTTCCTGGGTTCCCTTGCCTTTGTTTCCCATTTGGGTTCTGTTCCTGTTGTTATTGCATTTTCATTGTTTGTTATTTACTTTGGCACTTTTGCTCTGTTACAATTTTTAGTTGAGCGACCGACAGACAGACATACTGACGACGACGACGACGAAGCTGATGTTATTTATTGCCCAAACAATGGCAGCAGCAAAAACAGGGCCAAAGTGCCGGCGAATCCGCTCACGTTTCAAATAAATTGATTAAATTTCATGACACTTCATCATGCCACAGCAGCCGCCGACCCCGGCGCCGCCGCAGCCGGCAACAACAATCAAATTTCCACGCTTTTCTAGCGGTTTTTTGAAAGCTAGAACTTTTTCTTTTTCACACACAAAGCATACTTAGTGCCGGGGGTGGGGGGGAAAATGGTGCAGGGAGAGAAAATATGGTGTGAAAATGGGTCATCAGTTTCGAGTTTGGCTTGGCTCGTCGAATATTGAACATGTCAGCAACGGCAATGGATAATAATTCCATTTCCAAGTCAGCTTTGTGACGTGTGCAGTCAAATGCATATAGTTGCATATATAATAAACACAATATATTTCTATCATATCCTCAAGGGTTTCAAAATATCCAAACATTTCAAAAACTTGAAGGGAAGTAAAAAGAATGATTATATTTGGAATAATTGCAATGTCAGCTCTTTGTCTTCAGCAAGTACAATTTTTATAGCATACTACTTAGCAAATTTTGGGGAGATTTTATATTTCTAGATTTTATCAAGAATGTAATTTAATGAAGGGTTTCCCAGCCTCCAAGCATTTGGAGAAGAGTTTAAACTTAAAAGAAATAGTTACCATTAAGATAAAAGCATTTTTAAGTCAGCTTCTTGTCTTTACCAAGTAAATAGCATACTTTTCTGCACATTTAAGGGAAATATCTTTATATTTCTAGATTTTATTAGTTGTGTAGTTTTTTCAAAGGATTCTCTATCTCTAACCACTTCAAAAGTATTTTAATTTATAAGAGATAAAAGAGTGATAATTAAAATAAAAGCACTTTGAAGTCAGCTTCTAGTCTTGTATTTATATAGCATACTTTCCTGCGCATTTGAGGGGTTTTTATATTTTAATAGACTTTAGAAGTTGTAAAATTATCGTAAGGGTTTTAAAATCTGCAAACAAGGTAATGTAAAAAAATATTTATTTAAAACCCACATTTAATAAATAATGGCTTACTTTTAGACCTCCATTTGGCAATTTTTTCTCACGAAATGATTAATTTTGTATTATTTAAGCAGTTAACTAAAGGAACCCATTATTTCTGGCAGTGCTGCCTTCAGCATGGGCTGCCATGTGACTTGACTATTATTATTATTATGCAAGCAGGCGTACAAGTGGCGTTTTTGCTTCTCGCGAAAAAGACAGTCGGAGAACCGCAGCATATTTCCAGGCGCTAATTAACCAACTTGTCCCTGCATCCTGAACCCCACGAACCCCCAGCCACCCCCTGGCGTAATGAATATTTGAAAAGCGTTTTTTAATTGAATTTACACTCGCGTGTTTTTTTATCATTCCCCCGGCAACCCCGACTCTCACAACATTTGTCTTTTGCCTTCTGAAACAACAAAAGCCATGTGCCAACCAGGAAGTACATAAAAAACATACGAACAGAAGAGCAAACATATAATCAAATTAAAAAGCCAGCTTCCCTGGCATTCACACATTTACTACGTTCTTGCGTATATATTTGATTTAATTACACTTTTTTCCGTTCGCTGGCATTTACTTTTTTAAGCCGCTCGAAAGGGAAACCCCAAAAAAGAGCTTAACGAAAATAAAAATAAATGCTCTTGTCGATGGGGAAAAGTCGAAGAAGAATTAATTCTAAGACTGTTTTTGTTGGGTTATTTGAACCTTTTGGCGGATCTTTGTGGCCAGCGTTTGCATTTGAACTCGGAAGTGAAATGCCAGACAGCGCGGGTCAGCGAAGGTCCGCGCCATTCATGTCAGGTCGTCACTCCGAGGGTCGGTCTGCTAAAGACCGAAATTAATTGCCGGGAAGTATGCTGTAAATAGGTACAATTAATTTATGGGGCAGTAGAGTTATGGAATTTCTTTTAAAGAAATAGGGATAGGATTATCCTTGAATAAAAATATGTAGGAAATTAATTACAAATAAATTATAATGTAGAAACCAAAGGATATTAACTATTGTTTCGTTATCAACATGAAACCCTTTTAAAAACTATTTCTTTAAATAGCAAAATACTAATAAAATAAATTTCTAAAACGTTTAAAGCCCTTTCCTTTAAAAATATCCATAAATCGAGGGATTTATAAAAAAAAAAGTGACTTATAAACCCAAAAGTCTATCATACTCTCCTGGCTTATCCAGTTCTAACTGATGTACTTGCCCTCTTCATTGAAAGCCATCGATTTATAAGAACAAAGTGGTTTATAAACCCAAAAGTGTATCATATTCTCCTGGCTTATCCAGCTTTAATCGACGTACTTGCGCTATAAACTCGGAAGTCCATTCAACTTTTGTTATAGCCACTTTCAAATAGCGAATTCTGCCCACTGGAATTCGCGCTGCTGCTATCCTTTTTTTGCCAGCAGAAACTCCATTCCTCGAGGCGAAAATCTCTTCAAAGTTGGCTTCATTTTGGCACTTGGCGCTCACTCCTGGACCCGTTCGCATTTCTAACATATTTCCACTTTTATTTCGCTCTTAATGTAATTTCATTTTACGCTCCTTCCGCTTTCTTCCTTTCGCGCTGCCCTATGGAATTTTGTGAAGGACTTTTCATGTGGATAATTAAGCAAAATACCAACAAAAGCTGGCAAAAGGGCCAAAATGTAGAAAATAAGCAAGTGGAAAAGCAGCTGAAGCGTATTTTGTTGACGTATGCCACGCCCACATCGGCAGAGCTTTCCCCCCCTTTCTTTTAGCCATTTCTTTCATATTAAATTGCATTATATTTATTTTGTTCAAAGAACTTTATTTGCGGTTGAGCATCTCGACCCTTTTCGTTCTATATTTGTTTCCTATTTCTGTTTGCCTCTTTTTTATGAAAGTTCAGCTTGGGATTCGGCAGCTAATTAAATATGAAAAATAATTTGATTACTGGAAGGGAAAAAATTGCTCATAGAAATTGAGGTTGAATATTGCCTTAAATTCTTATTTAATAAAAGAAAAGGTAATAATTAGGAGGGAAAAATATAATGGCCTATTTAATGTGAATATATAAGAGTGGGGAATTATTTGTTTTATTTTTATTTGTGACTTCTTCCGTAGTTTATTTTTTTTATAGGAAATAAACTCTTCAAATTAACAGTTCTTATATTTTCTAGTCAAAAATCATTCAGTAGCTTAAATGCCATTATAAATTTGCCATTTTCACTGCCACTTTTGTAGATACAATATCAAAAAGAAAAGTGATTTCAGCTTTCATCAATTTTCTTGACAAAAATCTCTTGAAAATCTTTCTCTAGAATATTTGTGAATCTATCTGCAATACGTTTTAGGCTGCTTAAAAATAGTTAGCTTAGGAATACATTATTCTATAATGTTCCGAGCAGCAAATAACTATTTTTGGCCATTTTGGCATCGACTCAAATGTGAAGTATACGATTTTGTCAACTCTCTTTGAATCTGACATATAAAAGAAGCAATATTCGTGCATTAAATTGGCTCTCGACTGAAAGAAGGCTCGTTTGGGCCAACATATTGCAGTGCTCTCGATGGTTAATTGAAAGTCCAGCTCTTGTAGCTGGCTTTAAATCTCTTTGGTTCTTTTTGAGATTCAAGAGGTCAAGGGAAGTCCGAAATCGGGGAGAGCGAGAGCTGCATTCAATTGCGGCAGCTGCCACATCCTGCCGCACAGCCAGGATATGGAGTTTGGCTCTGGCCGACTGCAATCGACAAAATGTGCTTCAATAGTTTTCTAATGGACTTCATCCGCCATTTAATGCACACACACACACACATGCACTCCGATTGCCGTTCACGTCGGCCGCCATGGCAATTGAGGTCCGAAAAAGGCGAGCACGTTGGCAGCTTGCAAAGATTAATGATCAGTGCAGGCGCAGGACATGACCAGGATACGCCCAGTCCACACACACACACACGCACACACTCTATATGCTGCCATATGCGATAATATGCGATTTGGAGCCTCGCATCCGAGGCGTATCAATAAAAATCCAACCTCCTGCCGAACCACTTCAGCCGCCCAGATGCTCCGCCGGCTGCTGCTATTGACAGAGCCATCGAGCAGCGACAGGAGGGCAGGATTCACGTTCTCATCCTCATCCTCATCCTCAGTCCCCCTACAACCACAGCCTCCTCCTCCCCAGCTAGAGCTACGAATCCTTTCGCAGCGCAGCATTTGCCATGCATGAAGTTATTTAATAAAAATTGAATGGCTCTCCCTCCATCGCCCAGGAAACGCTCTCTGCCTGTGTTTGGTTATCGATATGAGCAGTCGGCAGTCGGCAGTCGGCAGCCAATCGACGTGGCACAATCAACTCCTTTCTCCTTATTTCAGGACTATTAAAATCAATGCGCTGGCAAACAGCGACAAAAGGTGAATTGAGCCTGCAATGGGAAAATGCCAAAAGGAAACTTCAGGATCTCGCAACGAGCTGGTTGTCAGGTAATTTAATGAGAAAGTTGTGTACTTCAAGGAAAGCAAAGGGAGAGAAGAATATATATTAAAAAGTAAAAGTAAAGGTCTGAAAAAGGAGTGTCTTACGAGGGCAGAGAGGTAAATCTTTCAAATATTAACTAAATGGGTAAATCTTGCTAAATAATAACTATAGTTTAGGGTGTAAGATACTAATTTAATGAGAAAGTTGTGTACTTCAAGGAAAGCAAAGGGAGAGATGAATATATATTTAAAAGTAAAAGTAAAGGTCTGAAAAAGCTGTGTCCTAAGAAGGCAGAGAGGTAAATCTTTAAAATATTAACTAAATTGGTCAATAAATAATAACTAAATAATACTAATTTAATGAGAAAGTTGTGTACTTCAAAGAGAGCAAAGGGAGAGATGAATATATATTTAAAAGTAAAAGTAAAGGTCTGGAAAAGGAGTGTCCTAAGTAGGCATAGAGGTAAATCTTTCAAATACTATAGAAAATAATAAATAATAACCTTAGTTTAGGGTGTAAAATACTTTGGCTTAACAGCTAATAAATTAAACACATTTGTATATCAAGGAATGTATATTTAATGATTAAAAAGGGTTATTTCTAAGCCCCAAGATACATAAGATACATTGGCTTAACAGATAATAAATTAAACACATTTATAAAGCAAGGAAAGTATATTTATTGATTAAAATGGGTTCTTTCTAAGCCCCTAATTTATTAAATTTAAGGTATTCACCTCTTTTTAGTATCCTGGTTACTTAGTAACATAAATATACTTTATATTGTGGCAGTGGAGACCAAATTAATTAATGTTTTTACAACTTTTTCAGCTCTTGTTCAGGTATTGTTCTCCAAACAATGTTGGGAACTACAGGTTTTTCTTTTTTGAAATCGATTCCCCATTTCCGCCACAACAGAATACGTATTGGTTTGTTAATAATAGTGCTCGATCTCGTTGCTTAAATGAGCCGATAGCCCAGACAACTCCCCAACCAATCATCGTAATACTGGTAAAAGTTCTGCTCCCCAACACGCCCCATATTTCCACCTGATGGATCCGTTTCCATTGGGACTAGGAACCGGCACAGTTGGCTGGCTGCCGCCGCTTTTCTTTTTTTCTGCTCATTCGGGAAACGGGAAATTCAATTCGTGACGTGAAATGTAATATTCATTAAAATTATAATGCGCACACAGGTTAGTTAGAGCGGGGCGAACGAGGCTCTGGTTGTGGCCCCCAGGATGGCATTCCCAAAAGCCCGACAGGATGCACTCGTGTAAGTGGATTTTCCGCATATTCCGCCATCTCTGTCGCCTTTTAGCACTAAATCCGCTCAGTGCAGTTTGGCAAATTGTGCAGCGCTCGCCGCCAACTTTTTGTGCCTATGAAGGAGTCGAGAGGGGAAGAGAGGAAGCAGCCAGCCAGGACCCTCACCCCCACACAAGTGTCTGTAGTAATTGCCGCCGTGCCGTTGATTACACTTCAGCATGCACACATATACGCGGATCCCCTAGTTGCACACCCACACTCACACACACACCCTCACCCTCACCCTCATAAACTTGGCACACACACCCAGCCCATTTTCATGGTGGGGGCACTCGCCCGCTGGGCTTTTAACTGCGCTAGTTTCAGCCATAAACTCGAGCTCCAGAACTGGGAAACTGGGAAGCTGGCAAACTGTGGAACTGCAGCTGCATCTGGAGCTGAATCCGAGCAGGAGCTGGCCCGGCACATGATTGCCAGCCGACAAAGTTGCCGTTAACGCTATCTTTTATCGAGTTCATTAAACGGATGCACCTTATTGGAGTTCATTTATATTATAAAGATTAATTTTTAAATATCTAAAGGTGGTAGATAGCGAAAATAGAAGAAAAGCATTAGGTGAGGGCATTGGAACAAATAAAAAATATTATTTAAAAGGTTTATAGTAAGGAAAACCCCTTGTTGGGGTTCATTTATATTATAAAGATTAATTTTTAAATTGCTAAAGATGGTAGATAGGGAAAATAGAAGAACAGCATTAAGGGATGGCATTGAAACAAATAAAAAATATAATTTAAAAGGTTTATAGTAAGGAGAACCCCTTTTTGGGGTTCATTTATATATTTTAAAAATTAATTTTTAAATAGCTAAATGTGGTAGATAGTGAAAATAGAAGAAAAGCATTGAAACAAATAATAAATATATATTTAAAAGGTTTATAGTAAAGAGATCACTTAAATCCAAAGTCAACTCTATAGAAACCAAGCTTAATCCTTGAGTATACCTTGAATAAACTCATAAATAGTGTCTTGTTTTCTAGTCCTTATGCTAGAGATCTATTAAGGATTAAAACCCTAACATTTGGACTTTATAGAAACCAAGCCTAATCCTTGAGTATACCTTGAATAAAATCATAAAAGTGTGTTGCTTTCTAGGCCCCATGCTAGAGAT
Source organism: Drosophila pectinifera (assembly GCA_008042775.1). Lineage (NCBI taxonomy): Eukaryota > Metazoa > Arthropoda > Insecta > Diptera > Drosophilidae > Drosophila > Drosophila pectinifera. Next base: position 147,922 of record VNKC01003530.1, read on the forward strand.
CTATTAAGGATTAAAACCCTGACACTTTCACACATCAAATGGGACACTTTGGCCTCCTCTTTCCATATATGCATATACCATATGGGTGGGTGCAGCTGCTGGTGGGTCCCTCTTTAGTTCGAGAGCTCTGGAGCCCGAGCTAAACGCCTCCTTTGCCACCGCCGCCACCGCTGCCACCCCGCCTTGCCACACCGCTTTGGACTCTTCCTGTGAGCTGTGGCAACAGCTATATTTGAATATTTAATTTTTTAGCGAGCTGGGAACATTTCGCACTTTGAAACCTGACGCTAAACGATGCCAGAGCTATCGTCGTTAGTCCACAGCCCCACTATTTCACACCCTCTTCCCCTAGCTGGGTGTGTATGTGTGTTCTTGGAAGGCAAACAAAATGTTTTCCACACCAAATGATTGCGCTCGCTGATTGCGAGTTCAATGCTCGCTTTGAGGACGCCAAACCCAATTGGCCCCAGACGAATCGTCACATAGTTCCATAATTAATATAATTTGGACACGAGTCGGTTTGATGGGCCACGCCCACCGTCTCGTCCGCCCGAAAACTGTCCATTTCTCACCTGTCATCTTTTTTAATTAAAAGAATTCCGCTTTAATGAATTCAACTTTGACAGCGGCCGAATGCCAGAAGGTGCCGAGCCAATTAATGAATGAATTGTGTGAGTGAAAGAAGGCCCGAATGGCCGAATGCACGCAGCTCGTGTTTAAGCCTTTGCCCAGTTAACTGGGCTATAATTTAAATGCTCTTTCAATATTTAATTGACTTGGTGTAAGGGAATCCACGAACAATACCTTGGCCCAAAAGAATGCCAGTGAATGCAGTACTGGATTGTCGTTCGTAGTCGTCTTGCGTAATCGATTTGTGTTCTGTTTGTTGGCAGAAAATACCAAGCACTCGTTTTTATAGGGGTAGCATGGGTTTTTTGGATAGCATTTCCAATTAAATACCTCAAAATCTTATTAAAAGTAGCCTAAAAATATGCAATAAATATGTTATTTTATAACCTTAAAGTTAACATGTTAATTCCATCAGCTAATATCTGATTAACATTTTAAAGCATACTTTTGGACACAGTTTTAGAAGATTTCATATCATTAAACTTAAATAGACTTTACTTCAATTAAATTCCTTAAAATCCCACTTAAAAGAAGCCCAAAAGTATTTAATAAAATATGTTCAAGTAAAGTTAATATGTGAACTTAAAGTTAATTTTTTAAATCCTCAGCTAATATCCGATTAACATTTTAAAGCATACTTTTGGACACCTTCTTAGGCGATTTCATATCGCTAGAGATTTCTTTAAATTATTTAACATTTTCCCCTGTGAAATTCCATTAATTTCTGGGACATCTGTCACTGAGTGTATTTATCTTTAAATATTTCCAACATCATTTCCCATTTTCCTATATCGCCTTTCCAACTAGATGCTGTTTTTCCAAAAATTTCCCAGAGAAATTCCATTAATCCGTTTGACATTTCGCCGTTGCGTTGAAGCGACCCAGTTTGACATCGACTTGCAGTGCAAAAATCTCGAAACTTTTTATTTTCTCCTCCTATTTTCAGTTTCACAAAATAACCCAAAAGAGCACGTTGAAGGAGCGAAGCAGCAGCGAGCTGGGCAAAGAGGTTTTCGGGTCGGGGAAAAAGTGGCAAAAAAGTACGCGCCAAACTGTATGACATTATGGCCATTGCCAGGAGTTGTTGCTGTTGCTGGCCCACGCGCTCCACGTGCAATGTCACCCATAATGTCACCCACATATACTACACTCGACACTGTGAAAAAAATCAGATCAGATTTTAGGAGAAATGGTACTTTGTGGGACATTGTCATATCAATGAAGAGAGATTATAAATGCTGTGTATTTAAAAATAATTTAAACAGCATCTTAAAGTATGCCAAACTGACCCTTAACATTTATTGCATACTTTTAGATGCTGTTTAAATTGTTTTTAAATACACGGCATTTATAATCTCACTTTATTGGTATGACAATTTAAAACAATTTAAACAGCAACTAAAAGTATGCTATAAATTTTAAAGGTAAAGTTTTCAAATTTTCCTTTTCCTCTGAATATTTGAGACAATTAATTTTAAGTAAATTATTTTTCATTTTATTTGTTTTTTGATCTTCTTTACCTTTCTTCTTTTTTACATATTTCCTCCCCATTTTGTGCAATTAAATCATAATTTGCTGAAAGAGAAATGTTTGTTTTTAACACTGTCCGTCTACATTTTATTTGAAATTCTTTCTAAGCTGCATATATTTAATATTTTTCTCTGTGTTCCAAACTTATATCCACATACATATATACAGAGAGGACTCCACTCACACTCGCAGAAACTTCCGCTCTGGTTGCATTGTTCATTTAAATTCTAATTTGTATTTGGTGCACTCGACAGTGGGACAGCCTTCGGTGGATTAGGGGGCGTGGCAGGGGCAGGAGCAGGGTTTTTGTTGCCGGGTGGCAGGGACACGTTTCCGGCCAGTGGACAGGTAGTGTACAGGTCGACATGGGCACCGACTTGGTACCTCCCGCAAGACCCATTCTCCGTCATCAAAAAACAGGAAAAAGGAGAGCGAGAAGGCCGGGCCCCAATAATGTCCTTGAAAAAAGGCAAATTCGACTTGCAAACTTTCGCTACCTGTTTTCGTGGGCGTAGGTGAGACCCGGCCCGAGGGCGTGGCCCGCGCACACCCACAATTTGTTATTGTTAGGAGTTCATCTTGATGCCGCTTTTCCCTGGCAAATTTTTCCGGAGATTTGCAATCATATTTCCAAGAGAGAACATTTTCCCCGGTAAGCATTGGAAAACCCATAAAGCATCTAGTTTCTTGATAAAAGCAAGTTTGTGCCAAAGTTTTTAACGCAAAGGAAAAGTGCAAAACTTTGGTTAGCTTGCATTAGTCCAGGAGGAAATTTAATTTTGCCTCTGGGAGATTTATTTCTTTATTTTTTTCGGCTTGCCAAATAATCAATTTAAGACTGGGAGACTATAAATCTAAAGTTTTAGAAGTAACTTGGATTTTCTATTAAGAAAAATGAATTAGGAATTGGAATAATACATATATATCTATTAAAAGCAAAGGTTAAATACTTGGAAATACCTTGTAATGCATACAAATATTACATATTTCAGTTCGTATTTAGGCGAAGATTTATTTCTTTATTTTTTTGACATGCCGAATATTTAATTTAAGACTGGGAGACTATAAATCTAAAGTTTTAGAAGTAAATTGGATTTAGGAATAGTAATAATACATTTATATATATTAAAAACAAAGGTTAAACCCTTGGAAATCCCTTGTAATGTATGTATCTATATATTTCAATTCGTATTTAGGCCAAGGACCTTATCTATTCTAGCCGTAGGGGCAAAGGTTAATTCCCATATATATCGCTGATTGTCTCGAATATAGCCACCCCCCCCAGTTGGATTCTTTTCCAATCTAGAGTCCTCTTATCTCATTGCATTGCTGGCATGGTTGGCTATCGGCCATTCCAATCTGTAGGCTCCCCCGTGCTCCGGGTTTTCCCGGCGATTTCCCTGCACTTTCCCCGCCCGTTAAGCCGACATGTCGTTTCATTTAAAGTTTATCGCGCTCCTTCCCGCTTTTCCCTTATCCCCTTTCCACTTTCCACCTTTTCCCTTGGTTTTTAGTGGGCATTCTGAGTTTTTTAATTCAGTTGCCAGTGAGTTTGTTGTCGGCTCTACTGGGCTGCTTTAGTTGATTAAAAACCGCACTCAAAGTGGAAATGCGCTTTTCTTTGTTCCCTATCTCGTTCCCTCTCCCTCTCCCCCGATGGCCCTCCCCCCTCTCGACCAGTGTGTCTTATGGCTTTTGTTCTGGAATTTATAGCAGGTTTAACCCACTTCGCCGCAGCGTTCTCGATTTCAAGCCCCCAAGGCTGTCGGCCATGTAAACTTTTTAAATTAGTTGTCAAATGCAAGCTGCTAGGCGGAATCCGATAACACACACACTTATACACACACACACACACACACACATAAAAACAAAGAAAATAGTCTACACAAGGGAAAATCGCTAACTGGCATTAATTAAAAGGCGAAATATTTCCAGAGTCTGTGTCCGTCGCGGCATGCTGCATATTATTGCGTGCCGCAAGTGCATTGACTTCCCGCCGCCAACGAAATGCAATTCAATGGGAAATTGTTGTTAAAATGTTGTTATTTCGGCGAGAAACGCAAGCATAAATCTTAGATAAGGCTATTAAACAAAGTTTAACTCTGGTTAAGCTGCTAATGCAGCACGGAAAGAAATCAAGGCAATATTAATGTCAGGAATTAAATTTCTTTTAAGTCTGCACAGGGGAAAAATCAAGTATAATAAAAGGAGAAACTAAACTCAAACTTTAAGAGAATTAATATTATTTTTCAATACGAATCAAACTTGTTTTTGAAATCTAATAGTGATTTCCACATGATTTACCTTTGACATTGTATATTTTCGGAATACTTTTTTATAAATACAAAGAGTTTGGTTATAACACATATGTTTAAACAAAGTTTTCCTAGTTTATTTGTTAGTTTTCAGTTGTAACAATTTGTAGTCTTTCTAAGCTAAGTTTTTATAAGTTATTACAATTTTGACTTGTACTGCATATAGAGAAGTTCCTAGAACGGATTAGTGCTTATTTAATATATAATATATACAAATAAACTGAATCCCCTTGGAGTTCTGAAGAGAAACCTCAGATTTATCCGTTTCCTTACTAATTTTATTTATGGGAAAAACTTGCAATTTGTGGGGGCATTTTCTCTCAGTGCGGATTAACTGCTGGCTGGGCTCTTTGGTTGCTGGGTCCGTGGTCCTCGGCTCAGACCTCGTCGTAGTTGGGCTTGTCGCTGAACTTGACGGATCCGCGCTGGCGGAGGTTCTCGCGGGTCTGCCGCTTGTACTGACCCTTGGGGGCCACCGCCTTGGGGGCCACCGGCTGCTCGAAGGCCACGGCACTGGGCCCGATGGGGCTGGCCAGCTGGTAGCTGCTGTGGGCCACATCCGAGGGCCACTTCTCGCCGCGCATGGCGTCCACGAGGGCGGCCTCCAGCTCCTCCTCCTCCAGCTGCTGCTTGTGCAGGTGCTTCTGGTGGCGCTGCTGCTCCTGGAGGCGGGCACGCAGACTGCTCATGGAGAACGAGGGCGGCGTGGTGCTGCCTTCGACGTGGTCCTCGCCCTCGCGGATGAGATAGACCTCCTTCTGGTGGTGGTGGTGCTTCCGGGGACGTCTGGTGGTGGTCTCCCGCTCCCGTTCCCGCTCCCTCTCCCTTTCCCTCTCCCTCTCTCTCTCCCTCTCCCTCTGGCTTTCCCTCTGGCTCTCCCTGAACTTCTTCAGGAAGGAGGGAGGATAATTGGGCTGCTCTGTGGTGGTGGTGGTCGAGGTACTTGTACTGGACATACTCTTGAACCTGGGCCTGGGAGCATGGTGCTCTAGGTGCTGCTCCCGGAAACCCATTCCCTGGCTGGGCACGAAGCCGCTTTCCATGGAGGAGGAGGACACCGACTCCACCTCCTCACTGGCCTCGCCTGTGTGCTCGGTGACCTCGTAGCGGTGACCCATCTGCTTGGCCACTTCGTTCTCCGCCTCCTCCTCGTGCTCCTCCTCCCTCTCGTACTCGTATCTTACCAGCTTCTCGGGCTTGGGCAAGGCCTCGTGGTCTCCTCCGCTGGATAATATATCCGTGTGCAGCTGGGTCAGGGCCTGGGGTCTCAGGGTCACGAAGGAGGAGGGCTGCTCACCCGGCTTGTAGACGGGCTTCCAGCTCTGGTACTCCATGATCTTCCCAGAGACCACTTCGTTGGTGGAGCCACCACCGCGGGGTCGGTTCTTGAAGTACTTGTTCATGATGGCCTCGTCGCTGGTCATGGGCGCCTTGCCCTCGGCTATGAGCTCCTGCTCCTTCTCCAGCTGCCTCATCTGCTGTTCGTAGTTGACCATCGTGGCCTCGGTGACCGTGGGCTTGGGCAGGGGCCTCCTAATCTTCACAACCTTCTTGGCCGAGGGCCGCATCTTGATGATCTTCATGGGCTTGTTGTTGCGCGGATTCCGGATGATGTATCTCACCCGCGTCATCTCCGTGGGCACCAAGTCTATGGCCGAGGTCAGCTTCTGGCCATAACCCACTGTGCTGGGCAACAGGTCTGTGAACATCGACTTCATGGCCCGGGCTCCGTGGAACATCCGCCCGAGCACCCCGCCCATCACCGAGTTGTTCATCTCCTGCCACATGAAGCGTCGCTGGATTCTGCGGAGAAAGGTGAAAGTGACAGTCAGGGGTCTTCACTCGATTATCTCTTTTCGTTGATCATGTTTTTTAATTGAACGAACTCGTAAGACTATTGAAGTGTTAACTTGTCATAAAAACATCAATTAACTGACTATTAACTCTTTTTACTTGGTAAATAAGGAAGTTTACCTTATGTTCACACTATTTCTTATAGTTTCTTTATAATAAATGGATTTGCAATAACCAAATATCAACAAAGCCCTCGCTTGTCCTTAGAAATAATCTGAGACTTTCAGTTACCTGACTATTAACACCTTTTACTTGGTAAATAAGGAAGTTTACCTTATGTTCATATTATTTCTTATAGTTTCTTTATAGTAAATGGATTTGTACTAACCAAAATGTGAACACAATACATTTTATAGTTTCTTTATCTTTAAGCCCTCGCTTGTCCTTAGAAATAATCTAATCTTTAAGCTCTTTAGCTTGAATTAAATAATTAAATTATTAGGGCTATATATACCCTTGATGGACTCACCGCTGGTCATTGGCCTGCTGTTCGCCACTCACGAAAATCATCTCCAGCATCAGGAGCATCCATATCCAATGTATCTGCGAGATACGAAGAGTATTCCAATATATCCAACCGGAAAAGGGGTTGCCAAGGGGTTGACAGGGTCAATTAGCTGACTTCCTTGGTAATCCACTTGTGGCTTACTTACGCAATGCTTCCTCATGTCGCCGATCGTGAACCTGAATTAATTCCCACCACTCGAATTTGAATATTTTTTGGCGGCGACTTGAGAGCTGCTCGGTCCGTGGCAACTTGCGAATTTCAACTGTCGGCGGCTGCGCGGCAAGCACCTGCTTTTATATACTTACCGCGCGGTTGCCACGGGCCAAGTTGCAAGTTGCAGGTTGCACGTTGCCGTTGCCGCTGCTCCAATTATTGGCGCTCGCTGGCTTTGAGCTTGGCATTGGCATTTTCATTTTTATTTCCATTTTCAGTTTCATTTCCATTTTCATTTTCATTTTCACTTTCGTGGGGAACAATGGGCATATAACTTACAAGCTGGCCGCCTTTCGTCGGGCAATTAGTTCCATTACTTTTCGGCATCTCAACTGCCTCTGCCTGTGGTTTGCCTAGCTGCTTTGATTTTCCTTCCTTTACTTTGATTTATATATCTATATATATTTAACACCATGTACTTTATGTACTCTCGATTTCAGCAGCGGCAGCAGCTTCCGCGTGCATTTTCTTGCTGCTTGATTTCGCCTTGATTTTGCAGCTGCCTACCGGGTGGCGTGAAGGCTTCGAATAAGTCTTTAAATATTTCTGAAGTCAGTGGTAATGCTTCGATTTGCACCAGGCACCGGCGCACGACTGTTTAATTATGACTTAATATTTATTAATGAGCGTTTCGGCCTCTGTTTTCTTGCCGGCACTTAAATTTATCGATGCCCTGGCACTGTCCGCTATATATTGCATCCTCATCATCGTCGGTTTCATACAAAATATAGCCACAGGTGCGGCCTAAAAACTAGCAGTGCTTTTTTAATACCTTTTTAATACCATTATATAATATTAAATTATATGAATAATATATTTATGTAAATGTTAATGGGTGAACTATTTAAAAAACTTGCTCTACTTCTTGTCTAAATTATTATTTAGACTTTTATGATGATTAGATTTGTAATAATATTATAATAATAATAATAATAATAATAGTAATATGTTATTTAATATTAGTATTAAATTGCAGTTTGCTTTACAAAACACAGGTTTACTCCTAGCTCTATAATTCGACAATAAATATATAATTCATATTATTATTTATTATTATAATTTATAGACATAATTCTAGTCTTCTACAGAGTTATTTACTTATATCTATAAAATAGATATTTATTTAAAAATATACATTTATAATAGTGTAATACAATGGCATTTTTCACTGATAAAATCTACATATTGTTTATTCTCAAGTTTATAACAATGCGTTTTCACTCCTCTTTCAATGATCTCAAATTAACCATACTCTCTTAACCTATTTGATTGTTTCACATATTATTGGGATATTGGGAAATGGAACATAAATGCACTAGTATTTAATATACATATCTGCTAACAATATTATTATAACCCCTAACCTTCTCTGGGGCTATTATTCTGACCGCCACTGTGTGCGCTTAACCGTTATCAACATCGACGGCCGATGGTGGGCAGGGCAGCGCCATCTGCCGGCCGAAACGTGCCAAACGATTCGCTTCGGCAAATGACTTTGTGGCGTGTGTGCACTTTTCTGGCCATCATCATCAGCGTTATTGCCACAACGCTGGGCATGGCAATGTCCAGATCTCTTTTTATATATATCTTTTTTTTTTGCTGTGGGTGCTCCATCGAAGTGCTGCACTCGAGCGCATTTATTTCTGCGGCAGGTGGCAGCGCCTCTTCAAAGTCGAATGCCTCATTATCCCGAGAGTCGTGTGTCAACTGCAAAAATATTCGCATATTTATTGAAATTTCTGCTCGTGTGTCCAGTGGTCAAGTGCGAAATTATCGGGGATTTATTTGTGTAATTTAAGTGCCTCAAATGCAAACTACTGACAACAGTCCTCTCTAATTAATTCGAAATTAATACGCCAAAATGGGTTTTCCTATTTGCTTTGTGACTCTCCCTTTTTAATTGGTCGAGTTGTGTACACGAACTACTGAAATACTTGTGCAAGTGCTATAAATATAATCCCATTAATAGCTGCAATTTAATTATAATTTTATTTCATTGAGTTTTACAGGATTTTTAGTGCTGAATTTAAACTATAGTCATTGTTCAATTGCTTCTATTAAATTAGTTAAGCTTGTCTTAGGTGGAATTTCCCCTTTAGGGGCTATTCTTTGAAAGCCTCTCTGTAATTATAGCCTTCATGCCCTCAAGTAATTTTTAATTAAAGGATACATTAACCGTGCCTAATGAGTAGTGAGCGCATTATATCTGCCATAATATATTTTCCTCAATGAGTTTTGAGTGTGCGAAGGTCTTAGGGCACACTAAGCTCCTTTACAGTCCTATCAAGTTGTAATAATTGCATTTGTGCACTAATTAAACATCTGTTAAGTGGAACGAGGGCGTTGGGTGAGAGATTAATGTGTGTGCCAGTATATATATTACAGCATTTCCACTTCGATTGTGTTTGTTCAGCTCTTTGGCTCCTTGCCCGCACATTACGCATACGCAGCGTTGAACGGGGGCAGAAGCCTGGTTCAATACGCGTCCGCTCTCCACGCTTCAGTCAATAATGTATTTAAAATGCCATTTGTATAAATGGATTATGTAATCGATGCAGCATTGTGCCAGTTGCAAAGGCAGCCCACGCTGGCTAATGCAATATGCCTGCCGCCATGCGAAAATCGCACATACGCCCCGTGTACGACGAGTAGGTACCTATATATATAGACATATTTGTGTTATTGCTGCCTAGCCTGACTTTGCTGATAATGCTAGCTTACAGCCAGAGTCCCGAACCGAACTCCTTGTCGCTGTACTCGTCCTTGCATAAAAGCAAATTGATGCCCTAAGCCAAATATAAACACAATAAAACCAAACAAGCCGCAACAACAATGAACCGGCACACACGCACACAGCAAAAATAAATATATATGAAAATTCGATAATATATTCTCTAGAAATTATATATACTAGAAAAATATTTTAATAGTCAATAAATCGTAGGTATAAGCACGTATAAGTTCCTTGCATAATCTGACAGAGAGACATGTTCGAGGACTTTAAAATCAGATTAGTTCTGTAGTGCTTCCTGGATATTTTTCGCAGTGCAGACAATTGCTAAGCCTGCGGAGGAAATGACAGGAGCAGAGGAGTGCCCCTGCCTGTAGCCTGTATCAGTTGGCCTAGCATAAGGCGAGAGCTAACTGCAAATTGTATGGGCCCGATGCCACAGACCCTACCAACTCGCCCCTAACCTCGTCTTGTATCTGAAGTCTTGATAACATTCGCATTTCGGGTCTTAGGATAGACACTCTGCCATCCAGGCTGGCAGGATAACAATGGCATTGGCCAGGCCGCTGCAATAACTTCGACGAGTAATGGAAACAGTACCCAGAATCGGACCCTGATTGATACGGATCGATAGACATCCAAAATAGGGGACACTAGGGGGCAGACGAAGCCGTTGTCCGATTTACAGATGACACCAAGGAGCTGACTTTGATGCAGTTAACTGGGCAAGAGTTGGGGCAAAGACAATACAATGTAAGTGAGTATTTAGTCAGTTTTAAGTGCTTAAAGATAGTTAGTTGGGAATTTAAAGCTAGATCCGAATCTATACAATTCAAGTCATAAAATTTAAGGAAATGCACTTCGAGTTTAAAGAACACAATAATATTATTTGGAAACCTTATACACGTACGTATCTAGATTTCCCTGCTCATTTGCATTGAAAAATATATTTATGTTCATGTCCTGCCCTCTCTCATGCCTTTATTTTTCTTTTATTAACCAATTTGTTGATATTGATGCTGTTGTTGTTGCTGCTTCTCCTGCGGTTGCACTTAATATTATATTTACGTATATTTTGCGAGAGTTAAAATGCATTTACCTGTCGTCCGCTAGTCAGCTGCCTTTCAACCATTTTCCCTTCGTTTTCCAGCTTTTCCCTTTGGAGTCTCAGCCCTAGTATCCTGATGTCCTGGTTCCTGTTGCTGTTGTTGTTGTTGATGTTTTTTTTTTGTTGGTTGCACTGATTTAATGCCAGGGGCGACTCTGTTGTACCGCTTTTATTTTATATACTCTTATTGAGAGGGTTATCAGACTTTCTGACTATAGAGAAGAAAAGGGATATTTATGTTCCTGAAAACTATTATTATCTTCATCTTCTTATCTGTGGATATATAATCTATGAGCTTAAGACACTTAAATGTCTGTTAAATGCATTATAAGTGCTGTTATGTACATTAAAAAAGCTGTTATGTACATTAAAAAGCTGTTATATGTACTATTAATGCTGTTAAGCGCATCAAAGAGAGTATTCTCAGTAAAAGAGCTGTTATGCGCACAATGCACATTGTTATAAGCACATTATGCACTGTTATGCACACAATAAGAGCTGTTATATAACAATTTTATGGTTTTCTAAATACTAAATACTATTTTTAGGCTACCTAGAAGTGCTTATATATAGAAGCTCTTTTATGATCACATTATAAGCTGTTATGCACACAATATAAGCGGTTTTTTTAACAAATTTATGGTTTTCTAGATACTATAGACTTACTTTTTACTAACTAGAAGTGCTTATTTATAGAAGCTCTTTTATGATCACATTATGCGCTGTTATAGGCACCATTGCGCTGTTACTCTTGATTTTCTTAAACATAAACAAATAGCAAGTGTATAAATACCTCGACTTTCTAGAGGACATTTTCCTTTTCCCATTTTTTGTTGCTGCTGCTGCTCTCGTTGCAACGACACCATTTTATGGTCGCAACACACACACACAAAAGAATGAGCTGGAGATATTGCGCATACGCCACGTTGTGCTTGTGCTGTCTCCCCATCCATGTGAATGTGACTGCGACTGGGCCATCTCACAAAAGCTTTGAAGTTGCATAGATAAGCTTCAGTCTCGGAGCAAATGCTGCATAACCCCCGGCGATTTGGCCGCGAAGGCGACAACTTTCCGTGGAGAACACATAAACTCATGTCATAAGCCATAGCCCCTTGGCCAGGCAGCACAAGGGTCTCAGGCTGTCGGGCTCTCAGGATCTCGAGCTGCCAGTTTCCAGTTCCCAGGACCCCGGCATTAACCCATGTAAGCCGGAGCGTGGCAGAGAAAGGCCCGCGGACTATATGGCTATAGGGATAGCGATACGGTTCACTAAAACAGAACCAAAGAAAAGTATGGCCCAGCCAGGCTAGCACACATTTTAAGCTCATTTAATGCGCGCATAAATTATTCAGAGTGGTCGGGGGGCTGTGTGTGTGTGTGTGTGGGCCGAAAAAGCTTCGCGTTCCGGGCATACTCAATTATTTTAGATTATGTTTGGATTAGTGGTCAGGAGCAGGACTCCGACTAGGGCCCACTCCGGTTCAACGGTCCCTGCGTCTGGTTATTGCACTTTATTGTCATTGGAGCCGCACTGGCGATGACAGCCCTCCGAACGCCATTCGGGGTCCTTTGGCCGGCTTCCTTTTTCCTTTTTCCATTTTCCTCGTGTCTATGTTTTTTTTATATTGTGTGTGTGTTTTTTTTCTTCTTTTTTTTCGGCTGTCCCAATCAATATTTAATTGACCCATTTCGGGGCTTTCTTCCCTATGAATGACTGTGGGTTTTTTGTTCATGTTGAAAGCAATTTTATCCATTGCCGCGTATAAATTGCGCCAGATTAAAGCAAAAACATAAGTCAAAATGGAAAGTGTTGTTATAGATCGACTTTTTTAATTGATATAGATATATATGGTGGCTATTGTTATTTTAATAGCAGGTTTTCTTAATGACAATTGCTCTTGATTCAATTAAAAGACGCTACTCTTTGGAATAAAAATAATAATAAATTTGTAGAACAAAGGTTCTTAAGTTCGTATCTATTACTCGGGGATATCCTGCTTTTAATGTTCAACTTAGAGCTGTCTTTAAGTTTCTAGCTCCAGATACACAGATACCCGGATGCTGCAGGCCAGTGAGCCATTTGGGGCATAAATTAGATTAGAACCGACCATGGCCAGTTGGTAATGGGCGCTGAAAGCATTTTTTTAGCCGCTTGCCGGGCCATGTACTTAATTTATATTAATGTGGCCGCCATCTCTCTCTGTCGCCGCCACGCTTTGTATATCTGTAACTCTGCGTATATATATAAATTGTATATCTGGCAGCGCCCTAAATTAATTTACGCGACAAAAAGCGAGTATCTGCAGAATCCCTGATGCCCCATAAAATACCCGTCCCTATCCACTCTTATTCCCTTTTTTATTTAATTTTTTGTCGGCTCTCAATACACTTTAATGCAGGGCCATTGATGTTGGCCTGTTGTTGCCGTCATATTCAATCAAATTTGTTATGGAAATAAATTGACAAATAAATTGTTGTATCAATTTATTCGTATCATTAGCGCGTCCCTTGGCGGCAAATTGGTTTTCAATTTGGTTTTCCAATGAATTGATGGAATTTGTAAAGACTTGGCTACTTCCTTGTGGGATTATTGTTAGGGCTTGACTTGGAAAGGTAGGGGTTAAAAAATCTCTCTTTTGTGACAACCCAAAGTATACCTATATTTGTATAATTAATTGTATAAAATTTGGAACCTATATTTGTTGTTTTAAATATCTGTAAAAGCTTTTTAAATGTGATTATACTAATCACTAATGGTTTATTATATTAAAAAACACTTCAACACACACAAATTAATATATATTGTAAATTTGATTAGATTCCTTTGATTTTTAGCACACCTTTTTATTGAATTAAGCCTTTCAATGAATGGCTTTAATTTTTCTTTACATCTGTGAATATATTTTCACCATAAACTCAACCTAAGTGACCCAATTTTTTATGGCTTTTGAGGCTACTAGTTTTATTGGGAAATCCTACGTTTATTTGTATAATTAATTGTATAAAATTGAGAACCTATATTTCTTGTTTTAAATATCTGTTAAAACCTTTTAAATCTGATTATACGTATCTCTAATAATTTATTATAATAAAAAACACTTCAACACATACAAATTAATATAGATTGTAAATTTGATTTAGATTTAAATTTTAAATTTATTTGATTTTTAGCACACATTTTTATTAAATTAAGCATTTCATTTTGGCTTTAATTTTGGTGTATATTTTCACCATAAACTCAACCCAAGTGACCGAACTTTTTTTGCCTTTTGAGGTTACTAGTTTTATTGGGAAATCCTGCGGTTTTCCATGCCCATTGATACGCACACACATTTTGTTTCACTTCGATTCCGGAGCCGTAACCTCAGAAAATCGCCGCCGGCAGCGACACGCTGATTAAATCAAATAACTTATGGCTTAGCCGCTGCTCCAGCTCCTGCTCCCGCTCCTGTTCCCGCTCCTGTTCCGGCTTCCTTTTGCCTTGGAGTCGTCCTGGAGCCGTGGCAGAAGCTCCTCCTTGGAGCAAGTATACTCCCAGTTGTCGGACAACGGAAATCAGCGCTGCCCAATCTGCTGTGTGGCCGAGTTTGGTTTGGTTTGGCTTAGTTTTTGGCTAGATGGTTGGATGGCTCGAAGGGCTGGATGGCTCGAACTGCTGGATGGCTGGAGGTGAAGTGGGCCAACCGCCGTGGCTCATTGTGTACGAAATTTGCTCAACTGCAAGCCAAGCAGAAGGAAATTGCACGCACACATATACACACGCTCATACAGAGCCTTATCCTGCTCACTGGATTCGCTCCTCTTTTATTTTTTTGCCTCCACCAGAAGCTCTCCTTTTCTGCTCGACTGCTGATGCGAAAGCTTCCTCAAGTCACTCGGAAAAATAGGGGAAAATTCTACAGAAGAGCTGCATTATTTGCAAGGACATTTTTATTCATTCATGAAGAGATTTCCTCTAGCAAAGTCCTGGAACTTTTAAGAAACAAAACTTAGAAAGAGCCTAGACAGTTTCTGGTTAAAATCACACCTATTACTGTCTCTCTTTTTGGAATAACAATTTTTAAAATATATTTCTACAAGAAAGTAACTCCTTACTTCGTTTTCTGGCTGTGCACAACTCTGATGCCTGGCATTTTGCTTAGCCATACACTTGAAAGCGTTTACTGTCCAGGACCCAGGGTGTTTGTGTGTTGCCTGTTGTGGCTGTGTGGGTTGTGCGCGTGTGTGTACCTCCATTGTTAGTGTCGCTGTCGCAATGTTCATCTTTTGTTTCAATTGCTGCTCCTCTGCCGGTCAGCTCAGATTTGTGGCCGTATCTGAGCGGAATCATACCATCGACCCCAGGGTTTGGGCCCCTCCCTTCCTGCGGTTGGTTTATTGCAATTGATTTTGACGCCGCTGTTTATGCCAACTGAACAATCGGAGCAGTTTAATCCAACTGCCTCGTAGACTTTGTGTTTGTGTAAGCATTTCCCGACTCGACTCGAGTCGAAACCCATTCCCTACGATTGCGATGTAAGACAGCAGCAACTCCAGGGGCTTCAATAAAATCGAAGCTTAGGTGAATCGCAGGCAATCCTGGTTATAGTCCGCCATAAAGCATAGTTTCAATAAGGGTAGGAAAAATCCTAAGGCGAAAACAAGGGCGCACTATGAGCCTGTGGTTTCCGCGAGTTGGGAGTCTTTAAGGCTTTAAAATTGTTATAAAATCAGAGTTCGATTTCTATGCAATAGATAACTACAAAAGTTGAACTATGTATTGTATTTAAGTGAATTATAATACTCTTAAATGTCTTAAATAAATCGCATGTAATCCTGGTTAAACTCCGCCATAAAGTATAGTTTCAATAAGGGTAGGAAAAATCCTGAGGCGAAAACAAGGGCTTACTGGGAGCCTTTAAGTCTTTAAAATCGTTATAAAATCAGAGTTATATTTCTAGGCATTAGTTAACTACAAAAGTTCAACTATGTATAATATCTAAGTGAATTACAATACTTTTAAATGTCTTAAATAAACATCAAACATATTTAAGGTTAGTTCTTGGAATTCCCACGACATTTCGCCAATAACCATTTCGTATTTTCCCCAATTTTAAATCGTTATAAAATCAGAGTTCTATTTCTAGGCATTAGTTAACTACAAAAGTTCAACTTTGTATTTTATCCAAGTGAATTATAATACTTTTAAATGCATTAAATAAACATTAAACATAAAAGCGGAATAGCTTAGTTTAGGTATACTTAAAAGCCAGCTTCTTGGAATTCCCACGACATTTCGCCAATAACCATTTCGTATTTTCCCCGATTTTGCAGGTACGTGCACGGAATTGGCTCCGAGACGCGGAACTCGCTCTTCCACCTGCACAACGGACGGGACATGGTCCTGGTCACCACCTGTCGTCATGGCAAGAGCTGGCGGGAGCTGCAGGATAATCGCTGCGACGAAGACAATCGGGAGTACGACAGGTACGTACCCCCCACAGAGATCCCACAGAGATGATGATGATGACGAGGCTCTAGACGCTGGCGAAGTGGCCAGAAATTGTTTCTAGCTGTCATTGGGTCCGCCAGTAATTTGTTTAGCCTCCGCCATCGTGCTAATAGCTGCCACACCCCATCCTTTGGCCATTAGCCGATGTCGAGTCGAGAGGAGACGCCTCCCAGCCGGGTCCCTCCACTGCCTGCCCTATCTGGATCCATGCCGGGTGATTAATGTGCTGAAATCCGACTTGACAAGCTCATTTAAATGGCACGACACCGAAAGGCCAAAGGCATTTGCAATGCCAATGGATTTTCGGAGAGACGCCCGAGCACGCGGGCAGGACAGTGACTTTTCAATCATGTCCAGGTCCAGGATCCGCAGATCCACATCCACTTTCACATCCAAATGATTCCAAATGTTTTCCGGGCCCGTCCTAAATTAATGGTGCAAATGGAGTTATAGAAACGAGGGCTGTCGTGGATGGACTCGTCACTTGATGGATATGCTTAAAGTTTCCTAGCAAAAGTCCAAAAGGATGAGAATTATTCATGTATTTTTAATTAGTTGAAAAAGGAAACTAAGCCAATTAAAATATATATCCTCTGGCAAGCTCTCTTTAGGAATTTTGATTTATGCAGACCTTTGTTTATTGTGATTATTATATCAAAGATATAGTAAGCTAATCAATTAAGCTTTTAGTAATGCATTAAATACAGATATTTGTAGTTCTATATATACATAAATCAAGAGTAATGAGCCAAGAGCGAACATTTATATTTTATCAAAGAATATCCTTCCTCTTTATAAACTCTTTGAAATTCCTTGATTTCTTCAAGTTTTTAAAGACACAGAAATGCTGGTTTATATATCGTTATGATGTCAGTGTTTTCTCTAAACTGATTCATTAGAATTTACTTAATTTGTTAAGACATTTGGATTAACTAATTGTGGTATAATATTAGCTGTATGGTTTCTTGATTATTTAAAGAACAACTTCACTGTTCACTCTATCTTCTCTGGTCAGGCCTTTACCATATTTCATTGTTACCTTTAAAACTTGAGCTCACTTAGGCAGGACACTTAAAGAAATACTACCAAACAAAGATAGTTAAACAAGCGAAAGTGTCAACCCTACATTTGCTTTTTTACCTTTAATTGAATGTAATTTTTCAGATTTTCGCCCCCGACGGCTGTCTGTCATCCCCTTTCCCCCTACTTGTAATTTGACATGACTTATGCGACAAATCTGCTTTGGCGTCAAGCGTCAGCGATTTATGCCCCCCGCATTTTCCCGCCTTTCCGGCTTTTCCCGCTTTTCCCGCTTTTCCCACTTTTTCCCCGTCTTCATCCCGCTCTCTGGGATGCTCCCTCAACTGTTCTACATAATCAAGCAAATTGCTTTCCCACTCACATCATTTTTTATCAAGGGGCTTCGCTGTCGGGGAAACTTCGTTAATGCACCTGTCAGATATATCTTTCGCTTCCTTTCACCCGCATGTGTTGCCCCCCATGCCCCCCATATAGTATATATATTTGTGTAAAATTGCATAATACCCCCTGAATAGCATCAGCTATTTTCTGCTCTCCTCCAAGAGCTCATGAATGCGCGTGGGCGTCAAGTTCTTTCGGTTGAGTTTGGAGCTTCTGTATTTTTGATGAGTTTTCCCCCGGCATTAATATGCAAAATGCACATTGTTGTTGTTGTTATCGCCGTTGTTAATATACATACATAGTGTTGGGGAGGGCAATGCCCGGGGAAATGTGTATCTGAAGCCAAGAACCGAAATCCATTCAGTTTGACAATGACTTCAAAGTTTTCTCGTTTTCTCTGAGCCTTAACTTTGGGGATGGATAATGGTCAGTGGGGCATCAAATTGGGATTATAAGCCAAGCGGGGAAGTTCTCTATGAATTTTTAGATACAGTTCGAAGTAATAAAGCATAAACACCTTGAATACTAAGTAAATATTCAAGTTTAAAATTCATATTGAGTTATTCTGCAGAAAAAATATAAATTAAAATTTTAATATTTTGAGACAGACAAACAAAAAGCTATTTAATATATTCTTTAAAAGACTTAATTGGGTTTTAAGACTTAATGAAAAGCTATCTAATATAATTTCTTTAATTGACTTCACTTGGTTTTAAAACTTAATGAAAACCTATCTAATATAATTTTTTTGACTGATTCAATTTGGTTATAAAACCCAATGAAAAGCTATCTAATATATTTTCTTTAACTGATTTAATTGGATTTTAAAAGTCAATGAAGGCATGATTTAGCTTTTCAATTTTAATTTTTATTACCCAACTTGCGCTAATGCCAAGGACAGTAAAATTCGCCTTTAATTGCTCGAACTTTCCAAATCATGTCCCTATAAATTTATATAATATACATTAAATATGCAGCCATATTTCTTTACGCAAAATCCATTAAAAAGTTTTATTATTACATCAACTCATTTCTTACCACAGTCTGCCACCAAAAAAAAAAAAACATAAAATAACTTTTTCAACTGCATTCAAAAACCTTGAGCTGCTTTTAATGAATTTTTTTTGTTGTGGCTCCTGCCGCAGTCCCGCCTTTGTTGCTGTTGTAATGAGCCTAAGGCGTCAATGGCTTTTTCGCCGCCGCCGACGACGTCGATGTCATGCAACACATGCAGCAGAGGGGGAGAGGTTGATGAGCCGCCATCGACGTCGACGGTGATGATGATGATGGCGATGGGCACAAAAACATGCCACACGATGCCAGTTCTATTTAACATTTTTTGTTTTGCGGTTGGCGATACGAGGTCAACGATTTTATCCAGTTTGTGCCTCTGCTTTGTCGGCTCTGCGGCTGGCACTACTTAAAGGACTTTTTTTTTTTTAATAAAACACAGGGAGAATTTTATAAATTATATTATCATATTATATATTCGTTTATTTTTAGTTTATTTGGAATTCTTTAAAATACAAAATTTAAAAACAGTGGTTGTAGGAATTACAAGGGTTGGTCTTTAAATCAATCCCAAATAAGTTTCTTTTTTCACATTAACAATTTTGTAGCATACTTTTAAGTACAATTTTAAAAAGATTTTTAAATACCATCTCTCGGATTGAAAAAAGGCATAACAAAATCAGTTTTAAAGTGTCTAAATATTTGTTGATCATATTTTTATTTAAATAAATAATTATAATTGTGCAATGTTATATTTATATAATTATGTGGAACCCAAAAAAACTTATATTTTAGAGAAAGCCTCACAAAATAACACCCTTCTTCTTAAAAGGTATTACTGTCTCGAAATTCCATAATTAAAAAATACAAATAAATTGTTAAATTATTTTTAACAAAATTTTCCCCAGTGTAACCGACTGCGGCTGTGCTTCTGTGTCACAGACTTTGCCTATTTTTGAAGCCAGCCGAAAGTAGCAACTGTGGCAAATAATGAGACGCCATGTAAATGTCCTTGGGAGTAAAAGTTGTTCCTCATTTTCTTTTCGGCTCTGTGGTATTTTGTGTGTGTTTTTTGTTACTTTTTTCCGCTAACAGCAGACGCGACGGCATTACGTATACGCCACGTAGCTGGGAGGCCACGCCAACTGTTGCAGCCACACGGAGCCGAGTGCCGCCTGCCGCGTCTGTGTGCGAGTTGTGGGCCACGCCTCGGTGGCACTACTGCCTCAAGGTTGTCCTGCGGCAACTTTCAACTTTCGTCGGCCCTTTAATTTGAGCTTAGCAATTTACAACGTTCATTTTTGTTTCTTCTTTTTCTTTTTTGTTGCCCAATCTTTCAATACGTAATTTTCGAAATTTATTTGCGGGCGTGTTAATGTGCGTAGTTGTGGGTGGCTGTGGGTGTGTGTGTGTAGTTTGTGTGCAATTTTATGAGGGGGCTTTGCCGCAGTTCAAGGTCTCTGGGGAAACACAATTTTGGTTTTTGGCCTCAGCAAGTATTTATATTTACATATATATAGGCACCATAAGGAGAAAATTGTGATGGGTGAATAAATTTAAAGTTTATTTTATTCATTCGCCTAAATTAGCATCAGGTTTACATAGGTGAATTTAACTACTTATTCCCTGGGGAAGGTAAACTCCTTATGAATCCCATTTATCATCAACAGAATATGCTGTATGTTAACTCCCTTTTTAATTAATGAATATTCCTTGAGTTCCATCTCCTCTCTCTTCGACTTTATTAAAAATATGCAATTCCTTCGAAGTTAATTTGAAATGCAGCTCCCTTTCGAACATGCAAACTAATTTAAACATATGAAAACGAAGGATCCCTTCTTCGGCAGTCGACTCATTACAGGACCCTTTCCTGTTTTCCCTCACACGCCCTCGCCGCCCCCGGGATCTCCGGATTTATGCATTTTTCATAATGTAATTTCCCAAGTAATAAATTTTCATGCCAGCATCATCATTATCAACAACAAGCAGGACGAGGGCAAACTTTGGCTCGGTGCAAGGTGCACCTGCCGTCATTGCACCTGTTCGAGGAGCTGCCTCACCTCGCCTCGCCGCGCCGCGCTGCGCCTCCTCCTCGCTTTCCCGTTGCCACTTTCCACGTTAATCTCAGATTTCCACATAAATCACTTTAAAAAGGCGACACACTTGCAGGAGCCGTGGCAGGATCGGGGGGCGGGTGTGCCAGGTGGAACAGAAGGCGCCAGCCCGTGCTCCTGCTCCTGCTACCGCCAAGAAAGGAGGAGAAAGCGAGTTGTGCAATGGCAATTTCTTTGAGTACTTTCTCCTATTTCCCCTTTTACTATTATATCGCTGTGTCGGTGTGAGCTGCCCCAAAAAACGTGCCAAGTAATTGCCGGCCATTGCCTTAATGTCCTGGGCATAAGGACCTGCCCTGAGCTGAGCAAAATAATAACCAGTCTTTCCTCCCAGGAACTTTTCAAGTCCCCGACGATGCGCTCGGCGTTGATGTATGACAATATTCATTAAATTTGGTTATTTTATTTAAGAGATTTGTTAGAAAGTTTGCTTGGATTTATGGAGAGATTTATAGATTTATATAGATTTATTTAAATTTATTATAGATATTTATAGTGCTTTGAAATAATATTATTAAATATACATAAGCTTCCTAGTCCCTATATTTTTGTAATTAATTAAATAATCTTTAGTAAAACCAAATATTAACCAACGAAAACATCGAATCTCTAGGAACTTGGAATCATTGTATATGGGACCGAAAAGTATGCTATGTTTTTTTAAATTATTTAAAGACATTCAAACAATTTGAAACCATTCCAGTTATTTTATTTTCAGTTTGACTTCCGCTAACAATTTATTTAAAGAGATATTAGCTAAAGAAATCGTTGAATTTATTATTATTTAAATCAGAAATAGATAAAAACATAAAATATGAAACCTAGAAACCTATTTAAAAGTACATGTCTGATTCTGTTGACCATTATCTCACACCTTCACTTTATATTCCAACTCAGGCCAACGACCGACAGCTCCCCACCCATTTCTAGTCAGGACATAACCATGTCTTAGAATTTCTGTAATAATCATAAATGCATTTGTTTTTCATGTATTCTTGCCGGCATCTTCTCAGAGAAAGACCGGGGAGAAATGCTTTCCCCTTTTCCCCAACTCCCACACGCATTTTGCGCTGTGTGTGAGCTGCATTCGCAATTGCACGGCGTCTTCATGCGGTTATGCTCCTTTGCCTTCATTATGAGCCATTATCACGAGCTGGCGACAAGCGACTGCCACGGCGATGGTCACAAAGAAGCGGGGGGGAAATGGCCGCCAGAGTGTCCTGTCGAACGGGGAGCACAGTGGCAAGGATGCCGCCGAAGGAGAGCGGTCTCTCGACAGCGCTTGACGCGAGCTTTGCACTTGTAACTAATGCGCCATGCTTAATGTTTCGCTGCCGTTCCCACTTACTTTAATGCTCATGATGCCGCTGGCCTGCAGAGAGAGAAAAACTAATAGATATAATTAAATAGGTTTTTGTTTAACAATTTAATAAGGCCTTTTACAGGTAACTGTATCTTAAACAATTTAAATAATGATTTAAAGGCCATTACGTATATTAAAGGGTAGACAGATATGTAAAGCATTTTGAAAACTCCTGACAAGGCACCTAAAAGCATGCAATATATATTTATATATTTTATATATTTATTATATATATATATTTATATTTATATATTTCTTTAAAGTTGATTCAAAATGTATTTTAAATACATAGCATTACTTGTTAATACTTCTATAAAGGATTAAATGATCTTTGAGTCTATTTTTTATTCTACTTGCTTAAATACAATATTAATTAAAATTCGTGGGTATTTATTTGTATTTTGTCTGTATCCTTGGTCCTTCTTATCATATTTTTGCCTTGGCTGCTGCAACTGCTTTCTGGGCAAACAATGGCAACTTTTACAGCTGCGTTTTTACCGCCCCCTTTTTTTAGTCCTTTTTGCTGCGTGCGGGTGGTGTGTGCCCTTTTTTGTAGCTATCTGCTCCTTTTGTTTGATTTTTTGTTTGTATTGCACTCTCCTGCTCTGCTCCTCTTTGTTTTCTGCTTTGCAGACTTGCAGTGCATTCGAAATGCTTTCCAAATTGTCCTTATTTCAAATGCTGGTTTTGAAATATTTAATTTTCATTGAAATTCATCGCAACTTCTGGCTTCGCTTAAAAAGCACGCAAAACTTTTTGCCAACTTGAGTTTTTGGCCTGACATGGCCCTCTGCCTTTTTGTTCATTTTCTATCATAGTTTTTTGTGCCTTTTTTTAATGTTTTCTGTTACAGCTGCCTTCACTTTTGCTGTTTTAGGATCTTTTTAATTAATTTTGCATTGCGCTGCAGCTGACAAGCAATTCCAGCCAGGGGCCAGATTCACCCTCAAACTCACTCTTCAGCAATTAACCGAACGTTGCGTATACGCCACCGTTGCGTATACGCCACTCTTCAGCAATTAACCAAATGTTGCGTATACGCCACCGAAGCCCGGGAAATGTAAGAGCTCTCCTGGGCCAAAAGCACTAAGATGACAGGACGAAAATTCGCTGCACAAAAGAACGATACATAAGTGCTTGCCAGAGAATAGAAATGAGGGTAAAAAATGGTTGAGGCAGCCACGAACCGATATGCGGAAAACTACAAAAGGTGGATTACATTCCACCTGTCAAAGGCAAAGCTCCAATGATGAGACTAAATGGGAAATCACAACGTCAGGAGCCCCGTCAGTCACTCAATCAGCCCCGGTAACCTGCAACCTGTACTTCCCCGAACAACAAGCTCGCCATGGAGGGGAAAAAATAAGTCCCGAGCGAAATGAGACCACAGGCGGAGGGCCACCTTTGACAGCTGGAAACCACTTAAATTATATGCCTGCTGCGAGGCAGTCCCCAGCCTGCCTCCTGCCTCATGCCTCCTGCCTCCTGTCAGTTGCTTATGTTAATTTTGGGGCTGGCCTAGGCTCGAGCAATTGACATGAACTGAAGTGACTTACTTTGCGGAAAACCCCCTGGATTCCTGGCTGGAATCCCCCACAATCGCCGCCTGTAAACCTCTGGGCCAGCCTCGGCAACAGGTGGGCCGAATGAACTTTGAATGATTTAACTAAGTAATTGCTTGTGGTATGTGCTGAAATGTTATTGAGCCAACTTTTCCCCAGGACTTTTGAAGCAGGCAATAAAAGAAGGCCATAACTGCAGGCTTTCATAAACTGCTTCATGAATATTTTCTTTACAAGTGCAGAAGTTTGTAAGAAACACAATAAAACAAACATTTCTTTGCCTATAACAATTTCAAAGATAATTAATCTGCCACAAGACACTTAATCACTATTAAGTACTGCAACATTCTTGGCTGGCCAAGGCTTTTAAGAAAACTTGTTGCTTAAGTAATACAACACGCAAGTTATGAAGTTCGTGTAAAATCATAAAAATAAATATTTCCTTCACGCAAGTTGACAAACTTCTCAAAAGGAGCCTCTTTATGGCTGGAAAATGCCTGTGAAAGAGCAGTTTAGTCGCAGAACCCTTTAAGTATGCAAATGAGGATGGAAATGAAAGCCATATTAATTACAGCTGCATTCTGTAGGAGACCCGCAAACAATTTGTGAATGCGAGTTAATTTCCCCGCCGCCGTCGCCGCCATCTGTCTAATGGCTAATGAAGTGGCCGAGCTTTTCCGCTTTTCCAGCTTAACTAGGCGCATGGCCGGCGGCATTAGCAGCAACATTTATATTTCAAAACCAGAAGCAGCAGCAGCAGCAGCAGCAGCAGGACTGGCAACAACACAACTTTTGATAACAAACGCGTGTAAATAGCAAAAGTTTTGCTTGCATGAACCTAGTACCCAGTAAGCACTGAACAGAGAACAGAGAACACTGAACAGAGAACACATAGAACACCAAGCTAACTTAACTGAACCGAACAGAACTGTTCGCTTAACTTGGCGGAAAGCTAAAAATCATTTAATTAAAGTTCGTCGGAGCGAGGGGATGGCTAAGCTGATGTCTAAACAGCGGCGGCAACAACAGCAACACAGCCATGTTGCATGTTGGCGGCTCCTAATTGCTTAAACAACTAACTAACAGCGAACATCTAAGGGGAGGCAGGAGGGTTTTTCAGGTTCAGGATAGCGCCCGGTGCAGTGACCTGCATAAGAAGGAGCAGCAAGTGTTCCGACACATGTACTCTCCTCGTACAAGCCGTATGCATAATGTTGTCTAATTAGTCAGGCCAAAACCACGCCCCACGCTCCGCAGAACACAAGAACTAGAAGCAGTTCCTGGCATAAATGAAGTGCCATAAAAAGTCTGGGTAATCTCATTCGGAATCGGAAAGGAAATAAACTAAAAACTAGTAAGAAACCCACTCTGTATAATCGGTAACCAAAGGCGTGCATATTATATTAAAAGCATGGCTAAAACACATTTTTTAGGTTGGCCGCTTTTATACAAATTTAAATTTAACATGGAGCAAAATAAAACCAAAGCAAGTAAGAAGGGTACTCGTTACTTAGATTAAATTAAAAACATGTCTAAGTCACATTATTTACGCACTTTTAAAATTATGGGGCATACAATATAAAAACTTAAAGGTTATATACAAAATGTAAAAATACTCAAGAAAATGTTGTTAGGCACTAAAAATAAGTAAGAAAACTGCTCGTTACTTAAAGCAGAGTTCGTAAAATCAAAAACATATCTAAATCACATTATTTAAGTTATATTTTAACTTAAAGAGCAGCTGGTATAAAAACTTAAATCTAGCATGGCTAAAAAAGCTTAGACAATAATGCTATAAAGTAAGAAAACTGCTTGTGATACTCTATACTTAAAGCAGAGTCCGTATAATTATAAACAACTTGTATTTAAATTATATTCTAACTTATAGAGCTGGCATAAAGACTTAAATTTAACATGGCGAAATGCACACAAAATATGTTCCTAGACAAATGTAGCCAGTCGAATGTAGCTAGCGAGCAACATCCATCCATGCAAGATATTGATGTTTCACAACATTTTCGTATTTTATTTAACAAATTCAACAACAGACTTAATTTATAAGTTATATAACTCAAAAGGCTCCCTTGAAACCCTAGTATTGCTTGCGTGGGTATTGCGTAATTGCATTCCGGGTAAACTTTATCATCGTCCTTTGTTCGCTTTGCCTCGTTCTCCTTCAAGTTGCTGCCTATGCATTTGGCAGTGTAATTTTTCAACTCTCGCCAAAATGTCAGAGGCAGGCCAACATGCAATTTATGTTGTTTGCTCAAGATTATTCATAACGAAGTCTAGAACTGTTGCAGCCCGGATCCCGGCGCCTGCTCTCTCTCTCCCTCGCTCGCTGCTGGCTGGCTTTTTCTGGTGCGTTGTCAATGTCCAAAGCGCTGCGCATGCAGTTTCCTAATACCGTTTCATTTTCCTTTTTTTTCTGCTGATTTTGCTTTTAAAACGCGAGCTCAAATTGCTGACCATTTAGGGGAGTTTTAGGATCAAGCGGGGGGCTCGGAGGGGAGCAAATAGGATGATAGAGGGTGTAGGGTGTGCGAGTGTGCGTTGGCCCGGAGGGCAGAACATGGCCAGCTACATGTAATTTTACGCGCAACTTAACTTGTAAACTGCCAGCCAACCAATGCCCCCGCTTAGGTCCTCTCTCCCCACTTCCTCCCTCTAAAATCCAGGCCCTCCCCCGCCCGCGGACACACACACTCACCTGAATCAATGTTTGGCGTACATGGCGTATGCGTATTATGGCAGTTTGATGCATTTCGCGGCTTTGATTTTCGAATTAAGATTAAAGTGGCCGCACAAAGTGCGCACTGTGGTCTTAGCATCTCCCTCTCTCTCTCTCTCTCTCTCTCTCTCTCTCTCGCTTGCCTTTTACGCTTTTGCGTAGAGGGGCAACGCGGCGTATGAGTAATGTGAGGAAATTCGAAGCATACGCATACGCCCTGTTGAGCATTAAGCTGGAATTACAGGAATTTTGAGCGAGTATCAAAGAGAAATATGAACATTTGCATTTTAATTGCAAAGCTAAATATTTTGCAAGGAAATTAATATAAAAAAAGAGTTAGTTGAATAAAGAAAGGAAGCTTATAGCCTTGAGTAGGTTAGTTGTGTCTTAGTCTTATAATGAAGCCTCTTTGGTCTAGTTTTTCTATAATAAAATCATTATTAGTACACATTGACCACTAAATAAGCTGTAAGTAATGCCAATTCAAGGTATTAATTTGAGTGTTAAACCATAATGAGTACCCATCCGTGACTACCAAAAACTAGACCAATTTTCGCCTATCTCCAGCCCATTTGAGACATTTGCAAGTCGTTGTGTTTCTTCCTTTTGTCCTGTGGCCCCAAACCCATTATCATATTGTAATGCCGAGTGGGTGAGTGCTCAACGAATGTCGGCATCTCCTTGGGGTCGCATTTTCGTCGCCTTGTACCCTGGCCATTGTTCGATTAATTGCTCCAGAATCCCATTATGCAATGCCATGGCTCTCACTAATTTACATGTTCTGTTCCCTCCCCTCTCCTCCCCGGCAGGTACGACTACGAGACTTTGCTGCAGAATTCCACTTTCTGCCTGGTGCCGCGCGGACGTCGCCTGGGCTCCTTTCGGTAAGCACAAACACCAACACCAAACCGTAAAAAATGTGTAAAAAACACTTGGAAAAAACAATTCTCATTTTACATTTCACAATCTCATTTTTTCATCGCTTTTACCCCATTCTTTTATATATTTTTTTATGTGTTTTTGCAGATTCCTCGAAGCCCTGCAGGCGGGCTGCATTCCCGTGCTATTGTCCAACGCCTGGGTGTTGCCATTTGAATCGAAAATCGATTGGAAGCAGGCCGCCATTTGGGCCGATGAGCGCCTCCTGCTGCAGGTGAGCCCGGGGGCAACAACACATCCGTCCATTTATAGTATTGATATCTACGGTTGGGACACGGCTCCTATATGCACTCGCATATATATGAAATATTGAGCAGGACCGTGGCAGTTTGTGTGCCACTTTCGGAGTCGTTTGGCCAAAGCGGTTTTCATTTGCTTGTCTAAAAAGCGAAAACTTTCCATTGTTTATGTTGACTGAAACTGTTTGGCTTGGTAACCCATATAAATAAGCCCTGCTGCACTTTTTATGGGCCCCAGCAAATGTCCAGCCATTTGCCATTGATGAATACTCTGCCAAGACTTTGCAGATTTGTGCACCTGGTGTCAGGTGTCCTTGGCCCGCAGGGCCACAAAGAAACTGCAAGAGAAATTAATGCTAGGGAAGAGAAAAGTGTCCATCCTGATTGATTTCCAAGGATAATATTTCCAGTAGCCATAAAGTGTGCTGCAGTATGTGGCAGCTGCTGACTCTGGTTTGACTTGAAATTAAAAAAAAACATAGTCTCTGTCCGAATTTTAACCCAGCAACAAGCAGCCTCTCAAGGCTCAGGGAAGGTATGGGGGCTTAAAACCCACTCATGGCTTATTCGTACTTTGGCTCCTCCATTAGGACTGCGCTTAACCCTCTGTTGGCCTCTGTTTGCGGTGAAGATTTCCCAATCAGAGCCAGGTGAGTGGTCCGCAGCTGTTTGTCCAGGTGTCCGCACCTTTTCATGTTCCTCCGCAGCCAAAGCGCTTTGACAGTCCTCGGTGTGTCTGCCTGCCAGTGTCCTTTTCCTTCACGCTCTTGCGCCCTCTGCCGATGCACAGGACGAAAATACATGGACTAAAACCCATCAATTTATTGGAATTAATATGGAAATATTATTTACTTTGGTAAACTAAAGTGTTTCTGCCTATTTATTAATTTTTTGAGACTCTTGAGACCTTGCTTAGACTCCCCTTTTTCTCTCTGTGTCTACTGTCGCACTTTATTCGCGACAAAGTCTTTGGCGCCATGTTTGCCAATTGCCCTGGCCTTGGCAGTTTTCTGCTCCTTCTGCCTCAGATCCTTCTCCCCCATGTCCTTGTCCTCTTTGCCGCACTTGCACTTCCTGTTCCCCATGCCCCGTCCATTGGCATGTTTGCCTTTGTAGTTTATTGGCAGGAAATGCAATTAATTAAGTTAACTTGAGCAGGAAACTTGAGCACGGAGGACTCCCAACTCAACTCGAGTTGAGTCTAGTCGCCTGGCTGGGCAAACTCTTTAAACTGTTTGAATTTAGCGAGAGTTCTGCTCCTGCTCCTGCTCCTGTTCCTGCTCCTGGTGGTTGCTCCTGCTGCTGCTCCTGGAGTCCTGCAATTATGATGGATTACTCCCTTGGGTGGCTGCAATCCTTTAACCAATTAAGTTGCACATTGTGAATTAATGCGCATTGTGGCTCAGGTGTTTCGGGGATGAGCTGCATCTATTAAGCTGGGATTACGTATACGCCGGGTATTACCATAACTTACCACCCTCCGTCTCTCCTTGTACATCCTATACAGGTGCCCGACATCGTGCGCTCTATATCGCCGGAACGCATCTTCGCCCTCCGCCAGCAGACGCAGGTCCTGTGGGAACGCTACTTCGGCTCCATCGAGAAAATCGTCTTCACAACATTCGAGGTGAGTCTGGGGGCCTCCCAGGAGAGGAGCATTTGCATATGTACCAGCCATGCCACCTATTTGCGGCCGATAACTTGGGTGCCCCGAACTTTGCCGGGTTGGGGTGGAGAATCCCTTGGGTCCCTCGAAATAGCGACTCGAACTTACTTGGCAAGTTGTTGCGGCTTTTGTTGGTTCGCTCAATCGACGAGAAACAAGTAACGAGAATGTTCTTTGCTCTACTTAGCGACTCCTAGAGGGATCCTCTAGGATGTGAGGGATGTGGGGGAGCTTGGGAACTCGAGACTCGGGAACTTGGTAGATGAAACTATGCAACAACTTGTTCTCGTGTCCTGCAGAGCGCTGCACAGTGCGTGTTGTAATTAAGCGAACCGAAGTTTATGTTTGCCTCTGCTCACGACGTCTGAGCGTTTATCTAAGAATTAAATTTTGCAAAAGAAAAACAAGATTATATATTTGTTCCTTAAATCCCTTTCTTATATATTTATCTTAATTATTTATCTTAACTTATACCCAGTGAATATCTTATTAAGGATTTAACGATTCAGGTTTAAAATATCATATTTTAAAACAGGTTACGGTATTCTTTTTTGTCATTTTGGTTTTTAAAATAGTTTTTTGAGTCTTAGGGTTTGAAAATTGTATCGGGGGATGACCCAGAAATTACTAGGGTTTTGATTTCACTTTAAAAGTTGCCTTAAAGTATGCAATAAAATATAAAAGGCACCAAATTCAGTGCAAATTTATTTCTTTTTGCAATGATACATTTTGTAGCGTAGTGTTAGTTTTTTTTAATAACTACTACTGCTCCTCCGTATACTTTAAGCGTTAGAAAAATAATAACTAAGCTTACTTTCCGCACCCACTGTATTTCGACATTGATTTGCCGCGGAAAACTACAGTCTAAGCCTGCCAAATGTATCTGCTGGATACTTCTGCTGCCTAAGTAGCAAAACTTCTTCCTTCGTCAGCTATTGAATTTGAATTTGGATTTGTGGGCGGGGCGGGCTCAACTTTCACCCAAAAGCTTAGGGGATGCGGGGGTGGGAGCTAGGACTAGGAAGGACTGTCTATTTGGGGGCGAGGTGTATAAATAAAACACACGCATTCCACATACATATATGCGGAAAACAACAAACAGGGCGACCAACAAAGTTATCTGCACACAAATGGCAAGCAGAAATTCGCGAATCTCCGCAGGATAAAGGGGAGGGAATCGGGTTGGGGGGAGGGGGAAAAGGGACACAGATTGGTAGACGCGAAAAGCAAACTAAACCGCCGCCACTGGAGACCACTTTTCAACACTCAAATTGACACACAGGCAGGGACGGGACAGAGAGAGAGGTGGAGTCGTGTAAGGATGTAGCCACATCCACGGAGAGGATGCACGGGCATTCATTTTTGTGTAATCACCAGGGGGAAGCAGGGGGAGTAATGGGCCAGGGGAGGACCGGGAGCAGCGGGTCTTGAAAGCCGGAGCCGCCGACTGAAACCGGAGACTCCCAGCTTGCATCGAGATTCGCGTTTGTGGCGAATCTTTCGGAAAACTCGCAACACTGCGATGCTTAAATATGTAAATTTTAATTAAGTTTTAATTAAATTTACTAATGAAAAGCTTGAGTTAATACGAAACCCCATTAAAAGCTGTCTTAAAATATGCAATGATAAGTTTTACTGCCAATAATAAGGGTAGAAACTTTATTGCATAGTTATTAACAGCGAAAATCACTAGAGAAGGTGTATAGATGTTTTTCGATCTTAGAATCTGTAAATATATAAATTCTTCAAATAACTATGTAAAAAAATTCATGTATTTATATTTACAAATGTATCTAAAGATACAAGCTTTCATTACCTATTTTTAGACACATTTTCTAGTGGTTTTCATTATTAAAATCTCTAAATATATAATCTCTTCAAATAACTCTGTAAGAGTCTGGAAATGGAAATGGAAATCATTTTAAAATGTGTCTAAAGTATGTCATAATAATTGTGCTACAGAAAATAAAGGTAGAAGCTTTTATTTAATACTTTTAGACTCCCTTTCTAATGATTTTTAATCTTAAAGTCTCTTACTATATATATATTCAACAAGTTCTTCAAAAACCACTTTATATCATTCATATTTTCAATTATTACAAAAAAATACACAAAAATCACGGTCTTCAAGCTAAAATTCTAATCTTAGACCAATATTCCCCTCTGTGTATGTTCTGCCTCAAATTAAACGCTAAATTTTCCCTCAGTGAACACCCACTTTTCTGCTAACACAGTCATGTTAACCCATGACGACCGACAACATGGCCATGTCGCCGTGCCTGTCGCTCGCTCGTTGACAAAAACCGCAGCCCCTTGGAGTGGCAAGGGGATGCAGGGCAGGGAGCCGGGAACAGGGAGCCGGGAGCAGGGATCGAGGAGCAGGGAGCAGGGAAAAGGGAGTTGTGCAGATTGCGGCTTCATTGCCATCATGTTCCGCCGGAAAACCCTTTGCTCCATATGACCAGCTCCTTGATTTGCCTGCGTTTTGGCTAGTAATAATCAATTTGCAGTTACAGCAACCAAAATGTGGGCTACCAAATTAAACACAAATATTTTTCCTTTACCTTGCGACCAACTTGAATGGAGAGTTTGCCGAGCCAATTAACCACTTGCCTCCACAATCAACAAAGGTCCTGCATGGGGGGTTTAGTTTGATTTATGTGTGACGGGGCAGCAAAAGCTGCTGCCAGGCTCGTTCTTGGCCATCTAATTTGCACAGCTCTGTAATTATTATTATTATTGGCCGCCCTGGCCTTTCCCTGTGTGTGGACCAGCGCCAGATGCTGCCGGTTCGTTTAACAACCAAAGTTAATTGGGTTTTGATCGACCTGCACAGCACAGCACCCCATGGTCAATAAAATGGCTGTCTGGGGTGGAACAGGTGAGCGAAGGTGACAGATTTATGGGGAGTTCATCAATTAGCAAAGGCATTTCGATAGCGGAAATTGTGGAATGCATTTCACTTTAATTGTATTCCAGATAGCCTAATGGCACTTCTCACTCTCCGTCAACCGAAATTGAAGAGTTTGCCACAGATAACTCTTGAAATAAATCAAATGGCAACTTTATGCCAAAAATATACCTAGAAAGGCTTTTCAAAGAAGGGGATTTATAGCTGTTTCTGGCTTTGCCAGTGTCTTTATCAGTATCCCACCACCAAGTTGCGTTTAGATCCCAATGGAAATTCTAGTGCAACGTAGGGGGTACATGTCTCCATGCTGAGTGGCCCCTTGTGTGCTGTGAGCTTTGTATCATCTAAAGTTCAAGGCGGCATAATAGATAATGCATGGTAAATGTTTTGCCTAATTTCCTAAATAATTATACAGACTTCAAGAAATTATATACAAAATTAAGGGAATTACAAAATGTAAAGACTTTACTGGGACTAATTTTAGTAACAAGATAGAGTAAATACCATTTTTCTTAAATTTAAAGTAAATGTCTAACTTTCCTTTATTATTTTTAGTATTTTTAGAAACCCTTTAAGCGTATTAAAGCTGAAAATTTATAAATTCAAATGTTAGGCTCCTTAAATAAATACCAAATATAATGTTAGGGTTTCTTAAATTAAAGCTTGATCTTTTCTATCTTAAATTATTATATATACTTTAAATAAAATATATATAAATATATATTATATATAAATATATATAATATATATAAATATATATATTATATATAAATATATATATTATATATAAATATATATGGGTTATTTTATAACCCAAGATATTCCTACTAATTTTACGCCTGAGAGTTTTTCCTAAATCCAAAATAAATATCTAACCTTCCTCTTTTACTTAAAGCATTTTTAAAAACCCTTTAGCTGGACTTATTTTAATATAAATGTTACGCTTCTTCAAAAAATGCCAAATATAATGTTAGGGCTTTTTAAATTCAAGCTTAGACTTGAATAATATATACTTTAAATAAAATTTGGCAATCTATTTTGTAACCTAAGATATTCCTTTTTTAAAAATATAAAACAGCCACAAAATAGTCGAAAAATAGCCCAAAAGCCTAGCTTTTAAGTCAAAAACTTGATTGTCATTTTTCGAGTCCACTGAGAGCAATTACTGGAGCATAGATTTCTAGTTCTGTGTTTCCCAGAGTTTCCTATCGCACTTAAAGAGCGGCAACCTGATTGGAGTGTGCAAAAATGTTCCTTTTGGCCTGCATTTTTGTGGCGCACATTTGATTTATGGCTCGCGATTAAAAAGATGAATTGTGGCATTTTCGACAGACGAAGGGGGTAGGAGGAGTGGAGGGCGGAAGCGGGCCAGAGACACTCGGCCAGGCCCCCCATGCGCTGAGGTGTGGCACGTGCATCACGTAATGGCTGTGTGCGCGCAATCCTTTCTGGCTTATTTGACCCACATTTTGCATATGGCCAAGAATGCAGCCCCCCAAGGGTCAACATCATCATGTCTGTCTGCCCCTCCGCCCCTCTAACGCCTCCCCTTTGCTGTGGCCTTTAATATGCGGAAAAGTTCCAGAGCTGTGCATTTTTTGGGGGCCAAATACTTGACGTGTGGTGCTGGGAAAACAATTCCAGAATATTTATAAACAGCATACGAAAATTCCTGCTTCGTTGAGCCAGAGAAATTCCTTTTATAATTTGTTTATATTAATTTTGCACACTGCCATGGAGGCCTTTTTATCGCAGGCCACTCACGTCTCTCTCTTTTCGGAGTAGAAAGTTCCTAATAATCCTTTAGTCCGGGGCACGTATGAATATGAATTGGGGGGTCCTTTGGGGGGCATGGGTATCCTTTTCCTTTCGCTTACACTTAAGACCCGTTCATGCAGCAAATTGATTTAGGCATAAACAAGCCCGGAACGCTTTTAACCCTCTGCTCGGCACACAACAGTGCCAAATAATTTCTGTTGCCTCAAAATTTCATCTTTCTGGGCGTTGAACCGCATGTGACCAGCCGGTGTCAGTACTGCAAGGGATCCTGCGTCCTCTCCTGCTCTCCTGCTGGCCAGCAGCTCAGCTCTGGTAACTGGTCCATTAAAGTCAACAAACTAACAACAACAGCTGACGGTTTTTGTGGGGTTTTCGGGTTTTTGGGTTCGAGTTTGAGTTTGGGTCTCGGGTTTTTGGGTTTGAGTTTGGGTTCAGGTTAGCCTTTGTTTGTCCCCAGCGCCTGATGTGGCCTTTGTTGCTCCTGCTGCTGTGCAAGCAAACAGCAAAGGTGAATTAAGGGGGGCTGTGGGGGTGAAAAACAAATTAAGCAGTTATTTGGGT
Source organism: Drosophila pectinifera (assembly GCA_008042775.1). Taxonomy (NCBI): domain Eukaryota; kingdom Metazoa; phylum Arthropoda; class Insecta; order Diptera; family Drosophilidae; genus Drosophila; species Drosophila pectinifera. The sequence continues at coordinate 182,600 of VNKC01003530.1, forward strand.
TGTTAGACGCTTCAGCCAACTTGCCCTCGTTGCCCTCACACATCCCGGTTCGCTCCTGGTTGTTGTGTTTGTGTGTGTGGCTGACAATACCCCTTGAAATTAGTGTGTGAATAGGATAATTCTTGGCTTCCTCAAGTAAGTCATAAAAAGAAAACTGGATAATTAAGTTGTTTGGCTGGGCTTAAACCGGAGAAGCTTTATTACTGGGAATCTATATAATTGAGTGTATATTATGGAGTTGTGTCGAAATAATAATTGTTTCAAGGGTAGCTTATATCGACTATTTTTATTAAAAAGGCACTAGTTTTTAATGCATTTTCAGACGCATGGTCACACTAGTGCATTGATTTTATTTAGAGTAGCTGGTCACTCTAAAGAAGTGAGATTTGTACCTTAATTTTTCATCCCTAATTCTTACTCATGTCACAAAATATGCAAAATGTATGCAAAATCTTCACATTTCTGACCATAAATCATAGAAAACTCCACCAAGACATTTCTACTTTCAAACACAAATCAATTTCCTTCGTTACTGGCAAAGCTTTAACCAACTTCCCCAATCATTTTAATTAATAAATCAAAAATTGAACCCAAGGCTTAAAACCGCAACGGAACTTTGCAACATCCTTCGAAAGCAGGCTAAGTGCCTGGGCTCCCGAATATGTCCATGTGTGTCTGAGTAAGGATGAGTGGAAATCGCATGCGGCGGATCCCAAGATTTGCATAATTTTATTGTGTGTTGAACTTTCGACTAACCCGTCCGGTGGCAGTCCAATCTGTGCCAGGCCGTGCCGGGCCAGGAACTGAATGGCCACAGGATTCCCGCAAAAAAGGTCACTCAAAGTCCACTTACCAAACTTACTGCCGGGCGGCCGGCCCCCAGGTTGGCCCAAAATCTTCGGCCTAAGCCCCAAAAGTCCCTCTGTGTGTGCGCTTGGATTTTTTGGTCGAATGGATGTGACCGATAAGCGTGTGCCATGCACTTAAGTTGCACAGGGAGCCAGGAGAGCGGAGGCTCTGAGGCAGCTGGCAAAAGTTCGAAAATGGTCACAGGAAATTCACAGGACAACAAAATAAACCACAATAAGCCGAGAGCTCGGGTTAAACTCAAGAGGCTGCTCTGCATACGAGTGTGCACAGGCGGAAAAATGTGGCCAATAATGGAGGGATAATGTGCAGCTGATTTTTACCCATACAATAGTATTCGAAAATGCTCGTGATTTGCTTTTAATTCGAATTGTTTGCTTTAAACTGCTCTTTAATATTACATTTAAATAATTCTTAACTTGGCCACACTGGTAATTTCCATTGAGACAGTGTGACCATGCGGCTATATAATATATTCGAGAAATTTTTCCATTTTAGTTGCCAGGATAGTTAAAAATATATAAAAGAATAAATCTAAGCAGGTTTATTAGTACTTAAAATAGCAACCATTGCATAAATATTTCAATTAATTTCAAGTGAGACAGTGTGACCATGCAGCTACATAATATATTCGAGAAATGTTCCCTTTTTAGTTGCCAGGATAGTTAAAAATATATACAAGCCAAAATCAAAGCAGGCTTATTAGTACTTAAAATAGCAACTATTGAATAATTATTTTAATTAATTTCAAGTGAGACAGTGTATATATAATATATTCAAGAAATGTTCCCTTTTTAGTTGCCAAGATAGTTATAAATATATTCAATCCAAAATCAAAGCAGGTTTATTGGTGCTTAAAATAGCAACCATTGCATAATTATTTTAATTAATTTCAAGTGAGACAGTGTATATATAATATATTCAAGAAATGTTCCCTTTTTAGTTGCCAGGATAGTTAAAAATATATACATATATATACACAATCAAAGCAGGTTTATTAGTACTTAAAATAGCAACCATTGCATTTTATTATGTGATTTTAAAACATTAAGCCACAAAATTTATAAATTGCAAACAACGCTACCAGTAAATTCTTCAAATATTATTTCCTCTGCAAGCTCAACCCCATTTTCTTGTTTATTGTGCTTTATTTATTTTTATGGCGGCTGCGGCTGTGGGTTTCGTGCAACAAAATATGTTGCATACTCGCAGGCAGCTGCCGAAAAAAGAACCAAGAGCTCACCTGGCTGGCTGCTGGCTCTTGTTCTAGTCTCTACCCTTTGTCTCGTCGAGATTTGCATTTCAAAGCACCGGCCACGCCCACTCACCTGGTTAAAAAGGGGGGCGTGGGCAGGTGTCTCAGGTAGCATCAGCAGCTAAAAGTGGAGGAGGAAAAACAACTTATTACTTTGACTAATCCTATTATGCGCATGCAAACGTGCGCCAGGGAGAAAAAAACTTTTCCCAGGCAAAAACTACTTTGAAGTCAACCGTCTACCTGCCTACGCTCCTCCTTCCTAGTCCGCCCCCCTGGCACGCCCACATTTCTCCAAGACTTCGGGCCCCTTTCTCTCCCACTTTCTGCGCATTCATTCCATTGAATCGTGCACTCACTCAGGCGCCGCTAAGTTGCCTTAGTGGCCGCTCATGCACTGCAAGAAATGGCTGAGCAATAGATAACGCTATTTGCGCCAGGGAAAGGATCTGGCCACTCTCCTTGCTGCCTGTCCTTCTGATGTTAATTCCTTGGGAGTTAGTTTCAAGGTGCAGTTGGCACAGTGGGGTTAATGTGTAAGGCAAGTCTTTAAAAGCAACAAGCTTTCCAGTTTCTTATAATTTAATACAATAATAAAGCATTATTTAATTTGGTATATTTAAAGGGTACAATAAAGAAGCTAATTTGTTTTTTTGTAAGTCTCACACTTAAAGGAATAATTTTTTAAATAGGACATACTTATTTATGGCTGAAAATAGAGTTAATAATAAAATTATTTATCTAGAACTTAGCTCGATTGAAGTACAAATACCAGAATTGGCGGAACCGTATATATTTGCACCATTAAAAACTTGAGTTCCAGTTTGCTCGACCTTTCCCCAGTTGATCCAACCTAATTTATTTTCAAGTTGGTAAAGTTGCAAAACTTTTTCGTTGACCTCATTCAGTTTTAGCCCATAGTTTTCCACCTGTCACCCTCAACCCTCGGACTCGTAGTGTAGTTAATTTCTTCCACTTACCTGTCCATTATGGCCTGGTCCTGGGTCCGAGGAGTCCAGAGATAGTGGAAAATGCCACGACAGCATCTCAAGAAGTTTTCTACGCGCAAATCCTTTCGCCTAAGCTGATTTGGCTTCCTCAAAAACCAACAAAATTCAGCCGGCCAAGTTGGCTCATTAATTGATTTTCTTGTTTTCTCTTTCAACGTAGATATATATATATATTTTTATTTTTGCAAAATGCATGTTCTCTTTACAAGGACAGTCCTGGTTTATAGGAGGTGTAAAATGTACTTAAGAGATAGGTAAACATTTAACATTTACTTTGCGCACAAATAAGGCATTTAGATTCCATTTGGGTAACTTTAATTTTAGTTATCTGCAGGATGCAGGGGCACACTGCGCTTGAAACAATGTGACCGACATAAAGATTGATACTTAAGCTTCAAAGTAATGTGACCAACTTAAAGTTTGATACTTCTTAGTTTACAGAAGGTTTACTTTTAATATAGGACTCTCTTGTTGCAAATAATATTATTTGATGTAGTTTTGCAGTTTTTCCAATAATGTAATTTACATATATTTATTTGTCAACATATATTTTTTGTTTTTTATTTTAGCAAAATGCATATTCTCGTTACAAGAACAATCATAAATTACAGAGGGTGTAAAGTTAAGTGAAAAAATCTTACTTAAGCATAGGAAACGCATAGAGCAAAAGACACGAAATCACTAAGGGCACTTAAACATGTAACATTAAGAGTTGAACCAGTTGTGGGTGTTGTACATAATTCACTTGTTGTTTGATATGTGATACTTAGGCGCATCTATCAGATATGAGTTATCAGCTGTCATCTGCGGGGCGTGAATGTGCTGCTCGGAGCCTGTGAGCCTGTGAGTCTGTGAGTCTGTGAGTCTCTGCGGTAAGTGAGGTGAGGTGGTGGTGACTTGAAGAGGCGTCTCCAATCCAATCCGATTCGAGTTGCGAGTCCCCGCTGGATCTAGAAGAGCAGGGAGAAGAGGCTCCTCACGCCAGTGGAGCCAGCTCCGGAACCGAGGGTAAAGCCCGTGCTGGGCGTGCCGCTGCTGCGGTGTCGCGAGACGTGGCTGGAAACGTTAGCACGGACACGGTCGTAGCTGGCAACATCCTGGAAAGAAGATCAAAATCAATTAGAGTCCCGGGAATCGTAGGAGTTAGGGCATAGCATACTGGTCGAGCACGAACTCGAGGTGTCTGCAGTGGCGGCAGATGTCGCAAGTGCCGCACGTGTTGTATATGGACAAGACTCTCACCTCTTTGTCGGCATTGGCCAGCACCGATCGCATCGAGTTGGCCACCGGCCACTTCTTCTTCATCACCAGATTGTTCGGGGGATCGTGGGCAGTGCCGGCATCCACCGACCAGATGGTCACGCTGGCTCCACCCAAAACCTTCGATCCGCGCGAGAACTTGAAGGCCAGCTCCTCATCGCCGGCAATGCGAGTCAGCTGCCAGCCGGTGAGATTGATCTCCTCGGTGCCCTTGTTGTGCAGCTTTACGAAGCGTCCCTCCACATCCGCCTCGATGATCTCCAGATCCCCCTTGGCCGCCGCATTCACGGAGTACTCCGACACGTTGCGATCCTCGCTCTCATCGATCACAGTGCGGCGACGCTTCACGGCACTGGAACCCGAGATACCGGGCGTGGCCGAGCGGCGTCCGCTGGGCGTGACACGTCCCGACCTGGAGCTGGAGCTGGCATGCAAGTGAGTGCCATTCGAGGAGATGCCCGAATCGTTGCCGCCACGTCCGGGCGACTCGATGTTGAGGCGACGCTCCTCGCCGCACAGCAGCTTGTCGTAGGCAGCGATCTCGAGGTCCAGGGACACCTTGATGTCCATCAGGTCGCGGTACTCCTGCAGCTGCTGGGCCATGTCGTCGCGCATGCGCTGCAGCTCGGCCTCCAGTGAGGCGATGTACTGGTTGTGGCGCTGGCGCTCCGTGTCCAGGAGGTTCTCCAGCTCCCTGATGCGAGCCTGCAGTAAAGAATTTATAAATATTATCATTCGGATTAGTAGTTACTATTAGGATCACACTCACATTCAAGCCGGCATTGGTGTTCTCCAGATCCTGCAGCTTGTTATTGAGGCCATCGATCTTGGTGCGCATGAGACGAACTTCCTCGGTGGCATGAGCGGATCCTTGGGCGGCCCTGTTGGCGGCTGCCTTGAGGTTCTGGATCTCCTGGTCGTAGAGCAGCTCAACCTCCTCCCGATTGGCGCGCATCTGTCCCTCGTATTGATCACGGAGTTCCTGGAGCGACTGCTGCAACTTGGCCTCGTACTGACGCGACAGGCGGCCATCGATCTCGCTGATCTCGATCTGGCGGCGGGAGCGGGTCTCGGTGAGCTCCTGGGTGTGCACCTGGTCCTTGAAGGCCAGCTCCTCGCGCAGGCTCTGGTTCTGGTTCTCCAGGTCGACGCGGGCCAGCGTCTCGGCCTCCAGTTGCTTGCGCAGATCATCCAGCTGGCGGCGCAGGCGTTCGTTCTCCAGGGCCAGTTCCTTGGCCTGATCCTCGAACTTCTTGCGATCGGCCAGAGCCTGGTTGTACTTGCCATTCACCTCCGTGTAGCGAGATTCATACAGGCGGGCATTATTCTCAGCCACGGCACACTCCTTGGTCTTCTTATCGAGTCTGAAAATTTGGGAGATTTTTTCAATATTAAAAAGAGTTTTTTAATAGAAAACAGTTCCCAGAGTCCGTAGAGCTAAAATAACTCTTGAAAGTTAAAGAATATATAATGTTTTTTAGTAATATGTGGTATTTAATTGTTCCCTAAAAACCACTTGAGAATTATAAGTAATATAATCGGTAAAAGTACAGTAATGCATGGAAGACTGCATTTATTGCCCTAAAAGGATGTAAGCAAGCTAAGATATGGGGTTTAATAAGGTGACTAATATACAAATAATACAATCCCCTAAGATAACGCTTTTCCTCCCAGTGCAATGACTTTTATCTACATGTGCTCGGCAGATGACGTCACTTATCTATATCATTTGTTTCCAACTGAGTCACATTTATCGCTCGCCGCTCTCTTTAGCTCGCAAATGTATTATTCATTTTATATTTATTTAAATTTCGTTTTGTTGCTTAGAAACTCGTTCAGCAATCCTCCAAATCAAATATTTAAACATTTCTTTTTTTTGTTTGCCTTGAAATAAAGCGTCACATGCCATTAGCATAAAGTAGCCCGGCTATTTCTGACCACCTCCCCTCAGCGACCGCCCCTTCCTATGATTTATGGCCGCCTACCAGTTCAAAGCGATATTCTTAGCTATTTAGAATTCTAGAAAAACATATAAACATGTTTAAAAAATAGCTATGAAAATTCCACAAATAATCCCAGAACACTTTCCCAAATCAATTGGCGTCTCGTGTGGTCGGCACGTTTTAAACTTAAGTTGTCTATATTTGGTAACAACAAAAGCCGTGAGGCTTAATTAGCTTTGCATGCTCTGACTTTGAATTAAACGTTTTGTTTTTTTATTTTTTTGTAATTGTGTTTATAGTTTGCTGCCTTTTGAGGCGAATGACGCCTGCCTTTGCCTTTTACATTTCTATAGAGTCTGGACCTCACACATTTTGATTCAGCGGTTTTCCTGGCCTTTTTCCATTGCACCCACTGAATGTAAACATTTCTGGTGGCTAATCAAGAAAAGTTGTGTAAAAATATGGGGAATAAAAGCGGAAAACGAAACGAATTCAAGGTTGTTTGTTGTTTAGTGTTCTAGTTTTTCCTTCCTTTCCCAATTTTTGTGTGCGTGTTGGAGCGCCATTTCTTTTCCCCCCCAATTCCTTCCGCTGACCCAATTTATTTGGTGTTTTTTGTCAACATAGAGGAATGTCTGAAAAGTGTTTTTGGGGAATGTGAGAATAACTTATGGGCCAACTAACTGCAGTAAACAATGGAGGGAATTTAAGAGGGAAATTCATATTTTAAATCTCTAAAATCGTATCTAATCATAATCCAAGCATCGTATCCAATTTCCTTTGTTTTCTTTTCTTTTGACACACCTCAAAGCCCTGAAATATCCAGTTTACCCACCATTTAGACCCTATCTACCAGCCATTAACCCCTCCCAACTTCATTATCATCTGGGGGGAGCAGGGGGAGCTAACACACAAACAAAATCCCTGACTATTATGAATTAAAAAAGAGCTTTCGACCATCACAGCCGCGCCATAAATACCTACCAAAAATAAATATTGCCTGATAACGCAAACGACGCGAGACGCTCGCATAATGGGAAAACTAAACCCGATATTTGGTTGGATATTGTGTTGACATCACAGCTGAAACTGGTATTACATATGGGATCTGTAACTGCGTGGTATGACATCATAGTCTTGTAACCTTCATTGGGACTTAAGGCGCTATTTCGGTTCGGTTTGGTTGATTTCGGCCGCTCATTAACTGCGGGAACTTGCTCTTGGCATTTGCATAAAAATGCCGAGGAGACTTCTGGAAGTGTAAACCCAAAAAATAAACAAGAGCGCTAGACAGAGCCAGGGAGAGAGCGACAGAGAGAGCGCGAGAGAGGGTTGCCATGTGCGTGGATTTCGAAATGTGCTTTTTGGCATGACATCACCGGCATAGCGCTCGCTCTCGCTCACTCGCTCGTCCGCCCTCTGGCTGCTTTTCTTGCACTCTCTATATTTCTCTGTCTCTCCGTTACACCTCTCGAAAAATTGTCCAGCCTTCCTATTTAATTGATTTTTAATAATAAAAATACTTGGTGGGCCTTATTTACCTTTTTCGATTTTTTAACACAAATTCTCTGACCAGGAATATCTAAACTTATGAAATTTTCAAGATCTAAAGAAAGTGAAACTGTACTTTTCCTTATTTATTTTCCTATGTATTTCTATGTATATTCCTATATCATAGGAAAACGGGACTGTACTAGCTAGTGTTATCCTAAAACTCTTCATATTAATGATGCCTAAGATTTTAATATCTTTACTTTATAAACAAAAGCATAACATTATTTTAATTCTTCCCACAACGCAAACCCCATTTCTTCTCCTTCTCAATGCATTCTACACATCTACCAGCAAATGCTTGTCTATACCTGTCCAACCGCGACTGTACTTTTACTTTTGTTTTGGCCAGTGTACACTTTCTGCGGTGAGCATGTGTGCCTATGACATCACTGGCTGATAATACGCTGTTACCATTCACATATACCCATTCCCAATGGAAGTCTTGGGGCTCCAAGCTTTACCTCGGCTTCAGGTCGTCGTTCTCCTCCCACAGCCGCTTAATATCGATCTCCAGCTTGGCCTTCTCCTTGGCGGTTTCATCGAGGAGCTTGCGGGCGGCGGCCAGCTCCTTCTCATAGACGGCCTTCAGATTGGAGGTCTCCCTGTTGACCGTGTCCTGGGCGAGATGCAGCTCCTGGGTGAGCCGGCTGTTCTCATTCTCCAGGTTGCGCATGCGGTCAATGTAGCAGGCGAGGCGATCGTTCAGATGCTGCAGCTCCTCCTTCTCCTGCAGGCGAGTGGTCCTGGTGGGGGATGTGGGCGAGGTGGCGCCCACCCGCGACGAGGTGGAGGCGCCACCCACCGGCGTCGAGGTGGAGGCCCGCGAGACGCGTGTGTTCAATGTGACGCGGCGAGCAGACATTTTTGCTTTGTTTTCTTTTACTTTTTTGTTATTTATTTGCGATTGTTGTGCGATTTAAGTACGTAATCCTGATATCTCTGCGAATTCCGAGTGTTTTTCCGGCGCTGGAGCTTATTTTTCCCTTTGTGCGTCCGCTTGGCTTGACGGCTGAAAATTGACTGAAACAGTGAGACTTTGCCTCGCACCGAGCGAGCGGCCATCATCGACGAAATTAGTAGTCGTCGACAGAGGCAGCAGCAGAGGCAGAGGCAGCGGCAGAGACGGCCATAAAAAATACACCAAAAGCAACACACTTGTGTTCGCCGCCGTTGCTCTCTCTATTTTTCCGCTCTCACCTTTTGGCTTTATTATTATTGTTGTTTCGTTCTGCTTCCCATTCGTATTCGTAGTCTCAGTCGTAGTCGTAGTCGTAGTCATGTCTCCTATGTACAGCTGTTTGTGTTTCTCGAGCTCCAAATAGAAATCGCCTCAAAGGCACCCAATTAATGCCGTTTGCCGGTTCCCCAAAAACTCTTTTTTTCACAGGTGAAACTCTATATGAAGAACTTTACTAACTTAAGAAGTTAGAGAAAGTATCTAGGAAAGATTCGTTCCTTTAAAAAAAGAATTTTCTTTTCTTATATTATATTTATATTTATTATATTTAGATATTGTATATGTATATTTATATTTATAATATTATTTTCAGAGCTTACATAAATAACTTTATTTAAGATCATTATCTTAAAATCTGCCTTACACTTATTTATTAAAGCTTGAAGATGTATCTTTTAGAACTTTTGATTTATACTACGTAATATCCATATTGAAAATTGAATCGTAATGTGATTTCCTTAAAACGATTAAACATAACTATTATAACCAATTAAATTTTAAACGAACTATAACCTAATTTGGGTTTATTAATACGTTTTTCCAATTGATTATTATTATTAAATATATTGACTTTTAAGTGCAGCCTAATTTCAACAACCCCTTATTTAATATGCCAAGTAACATACATCGTTCTTACTCAAGAACTTCCACTGTAGCTCCATAAGGAATTCTTGGCGATGCATTCCTAATCATCAATGAGTTCTATGCTTTGTCCAAGGTTAATGAACGGCAATTGCCATAAAATAAGAGATGGCAAAATGAAGGGAAAGGCATAGAGTACATTTGAGCATATGGATTGCAGCATTCCTAAAAAAAAATACAAAAAATGTAACACATTGAGTTAAGATTGCGTGAAAAAAAGATTACCAATAAGCATGTGGAAAACATGGAGCGGAAATGGCAGGAAAATTGCATATAAATAGTTTACTTAATGAGATACTTCTTGAAATACAAAGCAAAAAGATAATTTAATTACTTTCTTGTACAGAAAAATAATTAAGAAAAGAAAAAAGATCAGAATAAACTTTAACTTACATATATCAACAAATTCAAGGAACTTAATCAATAGAACAAGCTGAAAATAAACGGAAGAGTTAAATATTTGTAGTAAGCAAACATATTGGCAGGCAAAGTAGCTACAGTGTTGGGAAAATCATATATGCCAGCCAACATCCTTCTTCTCTTCATAAATTTGATGATTTGGTAGACTCTGGCTGGCCACATAAATTAATGGCCCTTAATAGTGATTGCGACCCATGAAAATCGACCACAATGGGCCGCCCACATCATCAATTCCTCTCGATTCAGTTAGTTTAGGCCCGAATCTCTCTCTCTCTATGCCAGTTTATCGATCAGCCCAGCGAGCGGGTCAATTATGGCCCAGTCACTTGCTGAAAATTATGAAATACTAACAGGGAGAAGGGAAATTCGGTTGGGGGAGGAATTGGGGGCTTGGCGCAATGTCAACTTGTCATAAGTGAAATATTTATTGACATTGACTTCTCGGGAGCACAGCACCAGCAGCAATAATAATAAATAACCAGTTAAAAAGCCGGGAGTATGCGAAATTCTCTCTGCTATTTGCCAAGCTTTCTTTTTTTTATAGATAACAAAAATAGCAGTTCGCTCCTCCTTTTCGCTAGCATTTATTTGCAAATGCAAATAGCCGGCAAACAATTTTATTTTTTTATTTTGCCCCTGAGAATGGGAGAACTGAACTGGAGCTCTCCCTCTCTCGCTCCCACGCTGCGAGAAAATATGCGAACTTGTCATGCAATCTACGGAAGCCCGTGACGTCATCAGACAAAGCAAGGAAAAATACAAAGCAAAAATAAAGCAAATGAAAGCAGCATATATACGTATACAAATACGTATACACAGCACTGACCTCCAAAACGTAGCCGCTTCTCTGTGACGTCATCAAATTATTTTTAATCATGAACGCCGCCGGTTCTTGAGACTTTCGGAATTATAATTATCATTATGATCCGCTTGTGAGCCGTGCGCGTCAGCTAATTAGATTTAATTAACGAGCCCAATTGTAGGCTCAAGGCGTGCTTAAGCCTAACCAGATGTTAAATTGTTTTATCTTTTTCTGTGTTTTCAGACTCTGTTTGTTTTGAATCCTATTTGGGCTTTTGTCTGTGACGGAAATTCTGTGTTCTAGGCTCTGTGTTTTTTCCTGAGATTAACTCAATTTGTCACTTGATGAATTGCTCGGGTTTAAGATTACAAATTGATAAGAATTATTCCAATGCCAGGCGGGAAATTAGCTTTGTGGAATGTTAAAGCTATTGCTCATTAAATTTGTACTTAGATTTGAGAAAAAATAGCGAATATTTTTTAGGGTGCATAAAAAATAGGTATGACAAAATAATAGCTATGACTATAATAGCTATAAAGGTTAGATTTAGCCATAAACTTACAATTTGACCGCACTGGTGCGTTGTGCATGCTGTGTGTGTCGCGAGTCAGGGCTGTGGTGCCTGGTTAAAATACTTTCTTTCTAACATAATATTAAATTTTTTCAGCTCTTTAATTCTATTTGTTTCTTTTTAAGAAGAAAGAAAAATTCGGAAAATTAATATGATTATGTATTAATATAATATATTATAATATAATTAATATTAAAATATAAATATGTTTAAGCCACATTTTCTAATTTTGCTATAATTTATTAAAGCTTAAATCTAACATGTCGGAATGCCCAACAAAGTGTTACTAGGTCAATGTTGCCAGCAACATGTTGAGCAAAACTCATTGCTGTAGGCAACATATCGAAGTACCACTTTTCTATTATTTATTATTTATTATTTATTATTTATTAACCAATTGTACTTAAATTTTGACAAGTTCAGTAAAAGACTGTATTTTTCCAGCAGTGATTTTAAGGCTTTCCCTATATACTTTATATTTTAAACATCTCATAAAGCTCTCAATTAGGAAATGATATTGTTATTTTAATTTTCCTAAAAACTCCATCCATTTCCTTTTAATATTCAACTCAAAGGCAATTTCACCCGAGTTTGCTTATCATTTCCCCCAATTCCATTTTCAAATACAATAAGTATCGATTAACCTTAAATAAAGAACGACGATGGCAAATAAATAAACACTCTTGCCCGCAGGGCTCTTAATTTGAGCCAACTTTCCGAACCAATATTGGTATTGTATTTATTTGCTCTCTGTTACATTTGGGTTTTTTTATTTAGCTTGCTTGTGTGTTGTCTATATCTGTTTAGATATGGGACTGACTGCGCCTATCGCTGAATAAAAGATATAAAAGATACCGATACAGAGATACTGTATAAACTGAAATCAAACAAAATTGAAGTTAGCTTCTTGTTGCTTTTTTAGCCTCCGTCAAAACTTGTTTGTGTCCGTTGAATTTTCGCTGTGTTTTTGGTTGTTTTGGTTGTTTTACGAATTTGTCAAAGCAGCTTCATAACTTCAGTCGTCTCTGCCGTTGTTGTTGGTTATTTGCGTTGTACGCGACAGCCCCGAAGTTTGCCAGCAGTAATGACATCATCGTCAGCTTAAAGTTTGAAGTCATGGCAAATGACGTTATAAGATGAATGAGCCAACAGCGAGCAGCCAAAGAGCCCAGAGCCGAACGGCAAACGCCAAAAGCCAAACGCCCGGCGATTAAGCTGAAGAGGTGCTGAAGGAAAGATTGAAAAATTAAGCATAATTGGGGGAGAGCTTCACAAAGTTCCAGAGCCCCAGCAATCTTCTGTTTTTCCAGCTTAAATAACTTGTTCATGCGTTAAAGAGCTTAACTTTTGGATATCAGCCTTAAAACCCTGGAAATATCTACAATGAGACACTGAAGTAATGCCAATAATTCAGAAAAGGAGTTAAGAGTTAAAGGTTAAATTTAAGTTGTGAGGGTCGTGTTTGAAAATAGCGATAGTTGCTCAAAATCCTCCAACGCCCAAATGAGTATAGCATTATCTGTCGATCCCGGTGGTATTGAGGCGTTATGGGATTTTGCACGACGCCTAAACACGTCCACTCTAAAATGTTAATCGCGCACTTTTCTTTTGGCGTCTGAATTTGCTGCACATCTTTCTGCACAAATTAATTACATAAGTGTTCGGAGTGGTCAAAAATATATATAATTAAGCAATCTAAGTGATATAAGAGTATACAAGTGACCCACCAGATAGCCAGATAACAACCAGATATTCTACATTTGCCCGGCCACTGGTGAGTTAGCGAAGGCACACTAAGTGCAGTATTTAAAATAAGCTTTTTTTCCAAGAAAAGGAAGTGCGCATTTTGAATTGCTAACCCGTCTACGGGGCAGAGACTCCTTTGCGGGGCAGAAATCCCCCCCGAGAAGAAGAAGAAGAACCAAAAATTCCAATTCTGGGAATTTGAAAATTCTCGGAATTCCTCCCTCCAGGGACGAAACTGGTGTTGCAGATCCGCGTGTCGCCCCAGACGCCATTGGCGATCTGATTTTGGCGCAGGACGCCACCCAAATTATCCAAACCGCGCCTCGAAGATTCCCAAACTGCGCTCATCAAAGTTGATCTCCGCGTGCTGCCGTAGGAGCCAGCGACGCTAGGATTCTAATCGGAATCAAATACAGACGCCGTGATCGTGCTTGTTCGTCGTGTGATTGCTGGCGCAGTAGACAGAAGGACAGGACTGTGCGTGATTCACGTGCCTGTGGCAAGGACAAGCCAAGTATCGT